>CATIWR010204629.1:0-13530 GCA_949677035.1 Omphalea diandra | reverse complement strand
AATAGGTCCCAAATCATATGTTACATGAATCACATGAATATCCCGGGAGCAATGTTTGCCTTGCTAGATCACGACAAAAACAAAGCTATTGCATTTGCACTTGCATATTTAATTGTTATACTTGCAATGTATCTTAATGATATTTGATTATGGATTATGCCATGAGAATTTGATTATTGTTTTTATTCACTGAGTCACAAAATTTTTTTTCAGATACTGAAGAATAGGAATTGGACACTTTCGTGATTCCAATTTTACATTGAGACATATGGACCACATGTCGTCGACTGAATCCAAACTCTCTCTCTCCTTGTGTCATATACATATATGTACATCTAGTAAATGTTTGATTGTGTGTAGGATGGATAAAACCTTTATGCATATGTATTTTGAACATGAATGATATGAGTTATGTAAATGAATATGGCTGTTACAATTTTTAGGTCAGAGGATTAAGTTAATATTATTGCATGAGAATTACTCATGACAATTTATCCATGTAGTGTTCTCATAACAAGTCAGTCCAATATAATATTTCTTAAACTTGTATCTATGTGTTTGACTTAATATCCCATATTCATGACTAGTAAAACATAGTCATCAATCAAACACATACTAATCTTTATTTATTATTATACTAACAATAATGATTGACTAGGGCCATTGTGACATAAGATATTCCCATCTACTAGGGTGTCTACATGCTTATTCCCAGCAAAGCTCTTGAGAACTTCAAATTAATGAGGGGTTCACTATGGATAATCCAATTCTAGCTATTAGCCTATTTCTCAATTTTGGCCATCCTTAATTGGTTTAAAATGGGTGAGACGTGCCTATGATGGATTTTCTACTATAGATGTACATATTGGTGATAAAATAAGTGAATGGTACAGTAATCAGGCTAGTTCCCATACTAATAGAGACCTACATTTTCCTTACTCTCTATAGACGAATAAAAATAATAGGTGTAAGGCCAAGATATACAACCTTAATTATTTCAGTGAACAATTTGGCCTCATTCAATTATTACCCTTATAACCTACTTGTCCAACTATAAGAAACCATATGAAAGGCTAAAGATCAAAGACTTACACATCATAGAAATAATCTCAACCATCAACGAACATTGGAAGGAGTCATTTTTTTTAAATGATAAGGAAACTTATAACTCTAATTCCACTTATTTCTCCACCTAGTAGGCCCATATCATAAAATTTTAGATGCAAAAATCAACCACTAACAACTTAACACTCCAAACTTTTCCTAAAGCTTTGCCTACTAACATTGACTCTTCTCTTATACAAGATTGGCTTAAATCAAAAGGTTAGCATATCAACAATATACTTAATTTTGCGTGATTTATATGAGTGTGATATTATGTTGAAGTGAGTACAGATCATTAAGGATAAGTTGATTTAAGATTGGTCCATTTATTGTCAAAAAAGGGACATGTATTGGAGGAACAACATTATGCCAATTGTGTAGCCTTAATTCTTTGAAAGACCTTTAATTAACTATCTCCTAATGGTCTCAGATGTCTAATTTAGAATAGCAGGGATGGTTCTTACTTTGGAGAAAAAAGAAAACATAATCACCCTAAATGGATTGGTTTGTACCTTGGTGAGCTTGGGAGTGAATAACTTATCCTTGGTGAAACATTGCTTATAAAAATTGATTTCCCTCATGGTTTTAGTTTTATTTAAACTAGTGATCTCATTTTAGATATTCTTTTGGTCATACTTATTTTTTTGTAGGCCCATCTTTAAGGAAATACCTCATCCATCTAACGAGGACTTGGCACACAAAAATGATCCTCCTAAAAAGAAATTAAAGGGTAGCCAAAATGAGTTAAAGCTTCCATCCTTAAAGACTAAGGTAAAGAACACTATTATGGAGGTGTCACCCAAATAATCTGCTTTAAATGAAATTTCTAGGTGCTCCTCCACTTAGTGGGCCAACTCTTAGCCCTCTCTTTTGGCCATGCCACCTCTCATCTCCCAACTAACTGAAACTCATAACTACCTATCATATCTACCAAGCTTATTAGGAAGAGGCATGTGAGCGAAGAGCCAAATGTGCTCAAATTGGCTAAGGAATCAGACTTTGCTCAATCTCCAGAGGTATTTATTTATTTGCTTATTTATTACTTTCTCAATCTCCAAAGGTATTTATTTACTTATTTTTTATTTATTTGTCATGACTCAAAACTAAACTCTTCCTCTTAGGGCTCCATTAATTATATTCCCCTCCCATATGAGAATTACAAGAGTTTCAAGATTGAGATCAAGAGTAAGATGGATGATACTTCGATCGAGGTCTCTTAAAGCTTATGAAGTCATCATTCATTTTTTATACCTCTCTAAGCTTTCAACGAAAACTCTCTTGGACCTTTCCCTGTTAACAGCCTTACAATAAGACTTAAACTTTATCTCAAACCATGCCACTAAAGATGAGATAAATATTAACCAAAAATAGACTATAAAGAACTTTAAAGAAGAGCTCCCTAACATGATGACCAAACTAACAAACATCAATGTTTTGTTCACATAAAAGGCCAAGTTTAGAGATGAAGCCTTATCCCTTGATAAGCAAATTTCCTAGGCCAAGGCCACAATGAAGGTGCTCTACAAAGAGGTAACTCCCTTGAGGAAAAAGGACCTTTAGGAGGCTTATACTAAAGTTAAAGGAACTCGCTAAGAGTGAGAAGGTAAACTAAAACCTTGGCTGATAAAGCTCTAGAGCATATTGCCAATAAGAAAGAGGTTAAGAAGACCACCTATTCATACTAAAAGAAAGAAAAGCCTGTTGAATAGTCCATCTCTTCCATTACCATAATGTTGGATGACTTCAAGTCTAGGTTGCCATGTATAGTCTTTTTTTTAATTATCATTAAATGCAATGCAATGCCTAAGGCCTTTTCCTATTCTTCTTTAATGTCATAGGATAGGGGTCTAATCTAACTTAACATCTTTCTTATCTAAAATATCCTTTTGAATTCCACCTTTAACAACTATGAAACTTATCAATGACCACAAAAGAATGGTGATCAAAATAATATAGTGCATAAGTGTTTGTGGAGATCATCCTATAGAGATAAGGGCTATAAGTATTGAAATGTGATTATTTTATGTTTATCTAGAAAATGAATACTTAAGATATTATCTAACTACTAATGTAATCTAAAATAAACTAAACTGAAAATTCATTGGAAAAAAAAAGAAGCAAAAGCAATTAAGAAAGAAAACCTTATGGGAAAATACCTAGAACACTTGATCTCACTAATGGAAATCATAAAATCATTAATCATTTAATGTTATGTTAGATTAAGAGTTGAAACTATAAATTATCTCTACAGTGATTGAGTCATCTATCTTGAGTAGTCACTTCACTTTGTAATCATATTTCATAGAACCATCGCTCGTTGTGAATTAAAAATAAATCACCCATTTAGATCTAGTAATCCTTTAAATGATAGCAATAGATTAAGTGGGTATCTCTACTCATCAATTTACTTAAGAGGAGTGATTCTAGGTATATTTCAATTTACAATCTCTCAATCTATAAATCAAACACATCATTTGGTGGCTAAGAAATTACAAGTATTAGGTTCAAGAATCATTCACTTGCAAAAAGAACAAAATCCCAACATAGTCATTAAAATTATAAATCAATCAATCAATATCTATGGCTATATTAAGGCCTTAGATCAAAGATTTAGACTCACATACTAACAAAACAAGGCAAATCCAAAAGCAATGACATCATCTTTAATAAAGAAAGTAAAATAAAGAGAAGGAAAGATGGAATCTTCTATTTGGCTTGATGAATCTCCTCTTCTTCTTCTTCCTTGATCAAGTGATTTATAGCACTCTTGCACTTATTGTTGAGTTATAGCTTGTTTCTCCTTATTTTCTTCATTCAAAATGCCTCTTTTAAGTGTTTAGAAGGTCTCTTTTTGCCCTTCTCTTCTCTTTTTAGGAAATCTTAAGTGTTTATTTTAAATACTCCTTTAAAAGAGCTAAAACATAGCTCTCATCGTGTTTGTGTCACAACCTGTAACTAAAGTCAAAAGTGTGATAGCTCACAGAAACTAAAAAATCATAAATAGCACCTAATCATTCTTTCCTTATCCAAATAACCATGTTGGTCCTTGAAGTTGCTAGCTTTGTGTGTTTTAGTCTTAATTCATTCCAAATTTGATAAAACACCTACAAAAGCATCCAAATGTGGGAAATAACACAAATGCATCTAAAATAACTTAATATAAACATAGATTAACATCAAGTCAAGCTCAAAACTTATCAAATAACTATGAACAAATTAAGCCTAACAAATTCTCCCCACGCTTAAACCGTTACTTATCCCCTAAGTAACCAAGAAAAGATAGCCAAATTCTTTCATAACTTTTATAAGACATATAACCTCATCATGTTTGCAATGGTAATACTTAAGTACTATAATAGATGTACCAAACAAGAACTTACTTAAGCAAATGAATTTAGGTTAGCTTACTACTTTGAAAGCAAACTCACTCATTCATGGAAATTAAATACAACGAGGCCATACTTTACACATGCATCTTAATAATTCTTCTAACAAAACCATTAATAGACATAATTATGATGTAAAATAAGTTAGATCACCATTTCCTTCATTCATTAACAATTAAAAGAATAGCTTTAAGCACATGAGATCATTAGGATTCATCTCTTCTATTATGCACATTACTTTTCCATTTTTTCTCCTTTTTTCTTTTTTCATTTTTGAATAGTTTATATGCCTTTGTACGCAAATTCAAACATTCATGATGAATGCACGTGGTTACTCAACATATAACTTTATTCAAAATGCTTTGCATACACATGCTTTTAGTTTGCTATTTTACATTAAAATCAAAATTGGCCATGAAGAACCCTGATTACTAAGCATCTTAAAAATAGTGAAGTAGTTATTTCTCTTTCTTTTCAATTTATTTTGATTATTCCTAAATTACATCTCTTAAACTATTTCATCATTATTAATTACTAAACCATAATAGAAATTCATTTTTCATTTAACCTCATGTAATTATGTCTATTCATAACTAGCCAAAATACTTGTTTCAACATACATGCAAAATACAATCTTGTTGCATTCTAACTATCCTGAATTCATAAATTCTCTTCAATTTAGCAACTAACTCAAAATTCATTTATCTCAAATTCATCCTTAGAATGACATCTCTTTTATAGCAACTCATAATAATTACCAAATAAAGCTTAACTAAGCTAAATATCCTTGCAAATATCACAAAAAAATCGGTCAATTTACAGCATCTTCAATCCACTCTTTATTCAACCTAAATGCTTTAATATAAAGAATGGTTAAAGAAAATAAGACTCAAACCCACTCTCTTACTCTAAATTATAAATTAGAGAGTGAGTTTGGCTCTCTACATATAGAGAGCTAAACTTCACTTTCTATATAAAATGTAATTAATACAATTCAGTTTTCATACTTATCAATAATTGTTATCATGTTTTCTATTAGCTTTCTTTCTTAGAAAACTTTTTTCTCTCTCTTCCCATAAATTAACATTAAATGCTTTTATGTGATAAAACAAAATGAAAAGTGAAATATAAAAAAGTCCATTGGAATTAAATAAATTAGTTTGCTCTTTATATTTAAAGATTCTTTAAGATACTTTTTATCACCCAAAATATGTTCTTTGTTTTAAAGAGCACCATTGGAGATGCTCTTAGCTGTATACATAGGTGCAAGCATAATATAGGTCTAACATAAGATCATAATACTCCCTCATACTTAAATATGGCATTGTCCTCAATGACATGAATTTTAAAGCATAAGAGATAAAAGAGGATGTATAGAAAGAAATACTCCTCTGTCATTTTAGTGGAACATTGATTAAATTCAAATCTCTTCATTTGAGCCTACATTAGCATAAACACTAGAGAAAATAAGAAAAATCCAGTAGCCAATCCAAGATAAAAGAAAAACAAAACATAAACAACTAAAAGAAAAAAGAAAATGCAAAAGAAAATCCCATTACACTTACTAGTACCTCAATACATTGTTTATTGGTGCCATAGAAATATAAACACATAACATTGGTGTACATGCACCTTACATCATAAATAATAACTCAAACATCAAACAAAATGTTAAAACATAAAAACAAGTATAATACATCATCAAGGAACATGGCATCAACAATGATAATGACTAAATAAACATGTCCTAAACATAGTGTATCAAGGTGAATCCAATAGATAAGGCAAATCAATGTTAGCTCTTATTAGATATTGCCTTAGTTAGTAATCTCAGTGCTTTGCACCCTCTCCATCCTCACTAGTCTAACATCTATGGTATTTAGTCGTTGAAGGATTTTGCCCTATAGGACCTCTTGTTGTGTACTAGATTGTCCTTCTTTTGAAAGAGTGTTGAGAGGTGGTACAATTATAATGTCTTTCTTACTTTCTTTTTTATGCATTCAAAGCATTTAGTGGATCTTCTTCACAAGGTCAAAATCATCATCCATGCATCTTAATTTCATAGTTGGACCTTCAAGATGGAGAATTCAAGCTAAACTCTTCAAATGGAATAATTTGTACTAAAAATGACTAAGAAGATTCTAAAAGGTGCCATGAAGGTTCTAAAATATTTTAAGAAACTTTCAAGAATATTCCAAGTTATATATATGTCATGAAAGGAAACCCTAAAAGTAGACTAAAGAGGACGACCAAGCAAGATCAAAGAGTCAAAGTCTAATAAGATCTTCTAAAGATTTGTTTAGTTGCCATTGTCTTTCCTTACTTTTTTCTCATCGGTCAAATGTATCTTCCTTATTGGTTTAGTATTTCAATTATTTCTTGATTAGAAGTATTTATTTCTTACTTAGGATTATTTAATTTAGGAAGAAATAAACTTTCTTTCCACATAAGAATTGCATAGGATTATTCTCTTATCTTCTAGTTAGGAGTATTAGTATTAGTTAAATCGTGTATGCCTATATAAAGGCCTCGAAATGTGTAAGCTTCATTATTGATTAATATAATTCTATTTTGAGAGTTTAATTCTTTTCTTTAGTTCTTTGAAGGGACTTAAGTGAATTTATCAAGTGAAGGCTTAGTACATTCAAACATAATTTAATTATAAACTTACAATTGACTTAGTTAATCTTAGGATTGGCATTAAACAACCTTTAATTCTTCATAACTAAGGTTCTTAAATATGAATTATCTAAGGGTCTTGTTAGGAATTAGAGTTCTTTGCTTGATTTGTTTAACGATATTAGGCATTGATTTTAAGATTGCATATAGGTTTAGGACAAGTTACCCATGTTCATATCACTTATGCTCCGAATAGCTAGTGATCGAACTTTAGGAACAAAATGGTTAGCATTCTTGTTTATGCCAGAGATGAGAATTAACAATCACTCAAAAAATGGGTGACCCAAGAAATTTCATCAATTGCTTACTTGTGCAACAAAGGAAAAAGGAAGAAAAAATTTTCCTGATTTTTAGAATTCAATAGGAAGGCTTTAATACCATATCAAGTTATTGTGAAATTATAAATGATCTTATTCATATAAACAATATCATATATATACAAATATTGAGGCACTAGTGGTGAGTGTCTTGATTTCAAAGTTGTGCTCGAACGAGTGGAATCCTAATTACGACTCCTACTTTTCAGTGATCATCATGGGATTAAGAGGATAAGGGTTGCACATTGGTATAACCCCAAGTAATGGCACACGTTTAGGATCATAGAGGGATCCTTTCAAAAGGCCTCTCAAAAGGTAAAAGCCCTTTCTAATGATTGGTTGGTAAATAAGGGACCGAGGTGGGACAATACTTTGGTATTATCCCTAATCAATAATGGAGTTGCCACCCAACTTTGGTCAAGACAAAATTTTAGGCAAGGATAAATTTTGAGCCAACCTAAGTCATTTAAAGGCCTAATCCATCTTTACCATATTAGAGATTGGACTATGTAATTAGGTACATCTTAAGGAAGATGTTACGAACCCCTAAATCGCATGGATTTAGGGATCCAACCTTCAAGCATCTTTGGTTCTCAATTATAATTTTAGCCTTGTTATTAATTAGTTTGGTTATAAACCCTCGACATTATTCTAATGCATCAAGCCAATCAAAGTATATTCAAACTATTACAGGTATACACCATAAGGAATGGGATATAATCATAATCTCAAATTAGGTGAATAAGCATAATCAATAAATAATCAAACCAAAATAAATGCATAGCCGCCTATAAAAGGACATGAAAATGTTAGTATCTCATCAGAACCATAATGAAAGAGACAAAACTACCATAAGATCTATAATGCATCCATAACATTGACTATATCACATTCTTTTCTAAGTCAAAGGGCCTAACATATATTTCTATGCCTAAGAATCATATTCTTCACCATCTAACCATCACATAAATTAAGCATAAATACATATAGTCAAACATCTATAAAGCATATAAACAAGAAAATGGTAAATGATACATAAATGTATGACATAATAATATAACAAAAATACATTTGGAGGATGAACAAAGAGGCCTTGGGCAAGGTTTAAGTCATCAATTTGGACTCCTAAGATCATTGGATCCTCATCCAAAATCGCTCCTGAAAAAGCTAGAACATCTCTAAAAGTATCATTAGCCATTAAAGGGGCTAGGATACTAATATGATTATAAAAGAAGAAGCTTTCATAAGGCCAATAATATACATTATTCTCAAGACATGAAAACAAGTTAGGTGGGGGTCATAAAGCCATGAGCTTTCTTCCTCATCATATTTGAAATTACTTAAAAAAGAAGAAGAGAAAGTGGGCTACCTAGAGAGCTAACCATCTTCTATTTATAATGGTGGTAATAAGAGCTCACCAAAGAAATAAATCAACACAAGTAACTTAATGGGATCAGGAACTAAGATTCCTTCTTCTAATCACATCCATAACAAAATATATACATTAGCACATAAAAAAATGAAGGAGGGAAAATAACAACAAGATGAACTTAAAGCCATTAAAGCAAAAAAAAACAACTCTCTCTACTATGATTCTTGCCCCATCTTTTAGGAGAATATGGGTCATAGGTATAAAACCTACATATATTGTATCATTAAAGCTCATAAAAATGCCCTTTGAAACCCTAAAAACTAAAAGAAAATGGATAAGGGAGAAGAAGAAATTTTATTAATGTTCTTCAGTTAAAATTGGTTGTAAAAACCAATTGGTGGTCTATATAACTTGTCAAGTGGTTTGGACATACTACTAAGGAGTTTGTATAGATTTATAGAATTGAGAATTTATAAAATCAAAAAGAAAAGAGAAAAAAGAGAAAGAGAAAGGGGGGTTCAAGTCCCTAGATGTTCTTTTTAATGTGTCTTACCCTCAGAGGCACTTTAATGATGAATTTATCCTCTAAATGCAAAGAGGAATGCAAAAGAAACTATCAAACCTTGGAAAATACCTTGAATCTTTGGTTTAATGGTTTAGGTTTTTAGTTTTCTATATAAAGTAGTAATTTTGGTAGGGAAAACAAACCTTTCTCTCCTATCTCAAAAGAAGGTATTTATAAAGGAGAATAGGGTGCACCTAAGCCAAATGGCTTAAGTTGCACTCAATCCTCAACCTCCAATAGATATGATTAAAGAAAATTTTAGAAATTAAGGTTTTCAAGTTGTTTATATAACCAAGATGTTGGTTGTACAATCATATAAGAGTCCAAGGTCAATTGTTCTAGAATCTTCTCTCAATTAGGGCTTAGAACTTGGCTACACAACCAAGTGAGTTAGTTGCACAACCATCTATAGGTTGTTCTAATGGGCTTTAAGTTGAGCTTGGTTTGGATGGTAGGTTTGACTTGGGTGTGATCTAAGGTTTCTTCCAAGCCTTGATCCTTCCTTTTACAACCTTTCCCCACATTCTTTAGGGACTAATTCCAATAGTTTTTCATCACTAGGCTTGCATCCTAAGGCCTCAAATCCAATTCTCACAAGAATTAGGAAGACTTCCTAATTAGGTTCCTTTAATTAAGCCTTTAATTAAGTATTTATAATACCTATAACTATAACACTAAAAAAGCAAAAAGAAATATAGCAACAATTATTCCTAAACTATGTGATAGAATTGGTGTATTAAATTCTAGTTTAAGAATAAATTAAAAAAAGTTGAAATTGGTTAACTCATGAAATATTTATAGGTAACATCATAATGAGAAAAAGCCAATGACTAAATAAATGTAGTACTGATACCAAACCCCAACCAAATGCATAGGCTACCCCCCTGAACTTTTTATGATTGGTTAGTGTAATACCTCAACTTTATGAGTAATCAATTTGACACTTTAATTTTTATTATTGAACAATTAAACTCCTTAATGTACAGTAAGTAGTGTTTATTCAAGTGATACACTTATAAGCAAGTGAATGAAAATAAAAAGTTGATGTGAAAAAACCCAATTGTAAAACCAATGGTAACTCTTTTAAAATTAACTCTCTCTCTCTCTCTCTCTCTCTCTCTCTCTCTCTCTCTCTCTCTCATTGCATGAAATATATCTACTAAGGCTAACAAAGCTATAAAATTGGGATAATTCAAGGTTGAAAAGCATCAATCTTCCTATAACATCCAAATTTCCTTTCTTCTTTCTACTTCATTTATCTCTCTTTTCTCTCTTCGTCTCTCTAAAATTTCCCCTTTTACCATAGAACTCGCTATCCTAACACGAAATTATAAAGATCCTGCTACTTTTAGGTGTTCATAAACTTATTTTAATCCAAAAAGAAGGTTATTTAGGTGTGCAAATTTTAGGTAAGTTAATTTGTGAAATTTGTCTATAAAATTTGATTAATTATAAATTGTTTAGTAATTAATATTTCTTTTTGAAATAGAGAGTAAGAGCTTGTAAATTCTTTCTTTCACTAGGTCTTCCAATATAGGAAAATGCAAAGCATACGGTTATAGGGTTGCTACAAATGGTCAAAGAATTAGAAGAAGAAAGGAGCAAATTCAGAGATTGGAAGCTAAGATGGTTATTAGTTAGTGTAATTTTTATTATTTTTATGAAGTTGAGGCATAATTGGTTATATTAGCATTAAGTTAATGGTTATATCCATAGTAGTATTATGATTAGTAGTTCTAATATTGTAATTGGTAGGGATTAGTAGTGGTATCATAGTATTTGATTACTATGAAATGTAATGAGAGAAATAGTTTATTGATTATTTCATGTAAAGAGATAAACATTTTATAAGAATTTGTGTTTATGGTTATTGATTGAGTTTGTTAATTCATAGAAACTTACAATAAGTAATAATAAGAAGCTAAAGTTTGAAGCACTTCACTCTTGTATTTTGGCCTGAGATTTTAAAAATAAATTGAGTGTGTAAATAGAGTTGTTGTTGTTGTACATTTTATGGATTGTGTAAATAGGGTTGTTATTATCAAAAGGCTATGAGTTTTCACCTAGTTCATGCTATAACTCATGTTGAGCATAGTATTATATTCCTACCAAACTTAAAATGAGACCACTTGTAAAATTAGAAAAATTTGTAAATTAAAATAGTTTATTATAGAATGTTGCTATCAAATTGTAACTTAAAACTAGAAACTTGAAATTGTAAATGAAATTCAAACAACAACTTAATTGTAACTTAACTTATTTCTTTCTTAAAAATTTGTATTTTAAATTATAAAATGTTGTAACTTAAAAGTACAAACTTATATTATAACTTAAAATAATTACATTCACATTATAGAAGCACATATTGTAGCATTCAAAATTGCAAAACTACACCTTACAAAAGAACATTGCAACATTCAAAATTGTAAATTCACATGGTAGAAACACATTGTAACATTCAATAACAACATTCAAAATTGTAACTTCAGATTGTAAAAGCACATTGATAATGCAAAATAAAATTATAAGGTGTTCATAATGTAAAAGCACTTTGACAAAATAGAATTTATATAATGCCACATTAGAAATCGAAGAATAGATAGTGCCAACTAAAATAGCCTATTTCAACTACTATAAAATATATAACTCTATCAACTCAAACATCATTATGTTATGTAATGCCATGTCTTATACTATTGCTTCCTTGTGATCCACCTTGAATGGCATTAAGGTTGTAAATAGCATTGTGCCTCATATTCATCATTTGGACATCTCTTTGCTACTAAATTTGGTTAGATGTCATTACTAGTTTGTTTTGCCACTTTAGCCCATATGGTTTAAAGCCTATATCAATGTTCACTTCACTGGATCTCTTAGCCACATATGGATTAATGGTCCTTTAGACATTAGATGTACAATTCAATAGTCAACCAAATTAAAGCTACAATAATATAATCAAAGATAGAAGTATGTAATTATCACTTATATAAAATATGATCTTCCCCACCCTATCATCAAATATGAATCCAATTATTTATTATCTTAGGATAGAGTGATGATGGCATTGTTGTTATTGGTCTTTTACCTTTCAAGGTAGTAATTAAACTTAATGCTAATTCATTTATGCCATCACTTCCCTTGTTGCATGTCACAATAGGTCTACTCCATCCCTTCCCCTACCTAATCCATCCATACTAGTACTACCAATACGTATACCACTGAAATTGACATTTCTTCCACCCATGCCACTTTTCTTTCTCTTCCTCCTCTTTCACTCCTTCCACCTTGGGTTGTTAAAGCACCTGGATCTCCATAACTAGCACTTTACATGACATTGAATTAGATTATTAATAAAAGCATTAAAAGTAATAGAAGCATTGAATTAGTAAAGAATACATAATGTTCACCTATGCTACTCTAGTAATTCTCTATGGGCAACCCTGCATGTTATGGCCAACACTTTAGCATAATGAGCAAGTTATTTGAATTCCTTTTCTTGATTATTTCCCATTTTCTTCTTTGGCCCATATTTATATTTCCTTATATTTAGTCTTAGCTTTCTAGCTTTCTTCTTCACTTCAAATGGTTCCATGACAGGATTATTTGATTCTGGCCATAACTTCATTCCTCTTATAGGTTGTAAGACATAACCATATGACCATAGAAATGTTTTTTTTCCCTATACCACTTATAAGGAATATCTTTTAATTCCCATGCTTTGCAGATGCATTTTTACATTCTTAGATCTACTGTATGACCATACTCACCATCCATTATTTCAAAAATTATCTCCCTATTCTAATAATATGTTTGTAATCCAAGTCTCAACTAAATCCATCATCTCGCCAATCCTATTCAAAACTTATATTCTAATTCCTTTTGACATTGTAATAATTCTATAATACCTTATGTTTAGAATCAAACCACTAAAAGTCTCACAAATATTGTTATCAACCATATCACATTGTGATACGAACAAGGTTGGATTAGATTCCTTACCCGTATGCTTGAGAACAGTTGCCCAGATCTATCAAAACAAGTATTGGAGTTTTGATCTTCAAATCCCAACTAGACCTCTAGAAAACTTGTTTCTAGCAACCTAAGTTA
>CATIWR010204565.1:0-21971 GCA_949677035.1 Omphalea diandra | reverse complement strand
TTAGATTTTAATAGTCTAAAAAATAAAAATATTATTCTAATTAAAATAACAAGTTAATTTTAAATTTGATTAACTTAAGGATCCAAAATTTAGTTGGATGACAGACTTAAAAATAAAATTAAAATTTATAAACTTTATTAATAATAAATAAAAATAAAAATATATTTTATAATCAAGAATAATTTTGAGAATTTTTAATAATTTATTCTTATTAATATTTTTTGCACTGATTTTTGATTGGGTTTATAACGACAATAAATCAAGGATCTAATACTCGAAACTGTGTTGACTGATTGTATTTTTTGACGCTGATATAACGTTTTGTTTCTCCTTTATAAGTTCTTAAAAAAAATATAAAAAAGGAATGTTAAGGAGTCTAATTTTTTTTTCTTAATTCAATTACTCTTTATTTTTTTTTTACATTTTTTTTTTCACAAAATCAATAAATTTTCCAGGCAACACGTAATAAAAATCTATATACAAATTATAATTAAATTTTGATTAAATAATGTTAAAATGATTTTAAAATTAGAATTTTAAATTTGAATATCAGTTAAACTTAATTCTTTAAATAATCATATAAATTAAAGATTATTTACTTGTAATAAATTTATATACATATGTGTCAGCATATTAAATGAATTCAAGGACGTATTGTGAGAATGAATCAAGGATAATTTTATTTTTCCTTTTGTTCACATCCACTAACCTTTTTTTTTTTTTTTTTTTTTCCTTGGGACAAAGAGCAATAGGCTAGATCATTTTACATTCATTATCCTTGCTACAGGCCTCGATTAAATTAAAATTGTACGTTAGATTAATTATTAAATTTATTATTTAAAAAATTAAAACTGATAATATTCAATTTTTTAAAAAATTTTAGATGTTCATAAGTTTTGCATTTCAAAAAAAAAAAAAGATGCACTTTTGAAAGATATATTGGCATGTAAATAGTGTCTGGCTTGTAAGTCATGCAATGATTAAAAAGAGTGAACATTGTATTAGCATTTCCAATGCCACGACAGTTCTAAAATAATATATTCATAAGTTCAAGTGAGAAGGAGGCTGCGATAAATGCGTCGATAAGTGGAGCTTTGATTGGATAGCTATAGAGCGCTTTTTCTTTTGTCATTTCCCATATGCACGTCATCTTTTTTCAGCCTGATCCGCCCATGTTTGATGAACTAGTTAAAATTCCCCATGGGCTGCAGATTTAGTAATATCTAAAGCTCTAGGAGAAGAGGAAATACCTTCCAATGTAGCAACCTCTCGTTGAACCGCGTCTGAGCCCAGCTCAGTACTAGAATGAGGTAGTTGTAAGCCCTGTGCCTTTACAGTCTCAGGCAAAGTATTCACAACATTATTCTCAGCATTAAGAACACGATTATGAGTTTGAGAATCCATAGTACCAAGTTGCTCGGATTGGCGATCCTCATCCGAATCTGTAGCTGGATTGACCAAGCTATTTGTAATCAAAGGTGAACCTTAACGGTCAATAAGACTGTCCATCATAGCTACGCGATCATGAACTGGTGGCTCAAAAGCCGATGACGTGCAGACCGTGCTAATTGCTTGCCGCACAGGAATATCAGATGGGTTCTGTAACTTCTTCGGAGATCGTCCACGTGATCTAGATCTATTAAGAGACCTAGCTGGGCCTGGTTTGGCATTATGACGACAATCGTAGGACACATGGCCGATAGAAGAACTCGTTCCGACAAAATGAAGGAAGATTTTCATAGACGATCTCTATCCACTGGCTACTTGAGGCAGTTTCAATGCGCAAGGTGTTAGGACTTTGTTAGATAAATCCACATCAACTAGAACTCGAATATAAAGACCCAACTCGCCATCAAGAGTTGTTTAATCTATGCACAAAGGAACACCAATTCCACGAGTTATCCTAGTCAAGGGTTGTGCATGCCAAAATTCCAAAGGCAACTCGTATAACCGTACCCACCCTTGAGTTGTAGTCAATTTTTGTTGTTCTGGATCAAAACCTGAAACCCATGGCTGCAATCAAAGAATTCCAAGTTTTAGAGACACTACCCACGACTCCAAACCAATTTCTGTGCCTTTTCTGAAAAAAGAAAGATGATAATATCCGCTGCCTCCAGAAATAAGCTTCCAAGGAGAGGTGAGACCCCAAAGTTTTGTAAGTTTCTCTTTTAGCTCAGAATGCTTCCATGGAGAATCCCTTTTGGAGAGCAAAAGGCAGCCAATAGGAGAACAATTGTAAGACTGGAATTGTTCGTCATAAATGTCCTGAGAGACACGCGCAGTGACAGAACCCCCAATATCAACAGGAGCCGTAGAAGGAGTAGCAACTGATTGGTTCCCTAAATTCTATTTAACAGTAGTGGCAAAGGTAGGAACTGAGATAGGGCCCAAGGAGCTGTTACAGGTGAATATATGCTACCAGCCATAGAACCTAGTTTGGAGAAGTTAGAAAATAATTGCTTATGACTAAAATAGTTATCAATACAATAAGGAGTAACATCAGGTAGCCGATCTAGCCAGCTAGGCTGTGAAGGCATTGCCTGACCGGGAGAGAAAGAAGGTTGTATAAGAAGAAAGGACCTTAGCATAATAGAAATTTATCTTGGTTGGTGCCTATCATCATATGCTGGTATGCTTAACTTTTCTTTCCAAGCAAACACTTATTCATTAATAAATATATATATTTTATAACTACAGCTTAATAAATTCACTAATACCTTTATTTTTTACATGAAACAAAAAGTAACTCTCATTTTATATTAATGACTAAATACTCTATGTGAAAGCAAACACTTATATATATATATATAGCCAAAGCATAGAGAAGTCAACTCTATTCATTTGACACATAAATTTTTCTAATTTTAAAAAATTTGATTTCTTATAATATATTAATGACAACTAATATTAAAGTAATTATGAAGTATATAATTTTATATTTAATATAAGATCAATTATGATACATTTAATTTTGGCATTAATTATTAATGTTGATTATATATGAAATGAATTTTAATTTTTACTTTAAAAAAATTTCATAAATATTTTTCTAATTTTAAAAAATTCAATTGAATAAAATCTATTATATATAATAAAATGAGACAATGATAAACTCTCATCTATGAATTAATATTAGACAATTTCTTGTTTAGATATTTCTTTATATAACTTTAACATATTCTCATACTTATGTACATAAAATTTTACTGATATAATTTATTTAAATTTAATTTAAATATTAATAAAATTTAATTAAAGTGTAAAAATAAAATTTAATAAAATAAAAAATTTGGTTATTGAAATTTTAATAATTAATGATTTAAAAATAATTGTTAAAAATACCTTCAATAATACAAAAATAAGACAATATTCACATAAAATCTAAATCCACATTCGATCAACATAGAATCAAGAAAAAATTAAAAATTATTAAAACGTGATTAAGAATTTTTTATTAAATGAAACCAAAAACCATTATTAATTAAAGTATTAGTAGTATATTGAAATTAAAAAATAAAAATTTTATTTATCTCTATATATTATATATAAAAATAGAAATGGAAGGTTACTTTTTAGATTCATAAAAAAAATATTCAAGATATATATATTGATATGGAAGACTTTAATAGGATTGATTAAAGAAATAATAAGCTAAATTTCATATATATATATATATATATATATATAATAAGTGTTTATTATTTATCAAGTTGGTCATAAAAATTATTTATGATAAACATTTATCATTTATTAAATTAATATTTTAATAAACAAATGACTAACACTATATACTATTATTATATTATATTAATTAATTGAAAAACGATAAAATATCTAATTAAAAAGAAAAATATATACAAAAGAAATAAAATATATGCAGTGAAAGAAAAATATTTAAAAAATAAAAAACTATTTATTTATCTAAATGAAATGATAAAATATAAAATAATTTGAATAATATTATTTTAAAAATTATTTATCTTGATGTTCTTATATGTAAAATAAAAAATAAGATGATTTTTTTTAATTATTTTATAAAAATGTTTACACTATAATTCACGCAACATGCAAGTTAGCAACTAGTTTTATTAATAAATATATATTGTAACTATATTTTAATAGACCATTTAATACTCTACAATAAATATGTAACTCTCATTTAATAGTAATAATTAAATATGTTAAAATACTTAAACTACCATTTGATAGTAATGTTAAAATACTAAGTAAAGGCAATATACATGGATACTTTGAAGTATTAAGCCTTTGTGAGAAAATCACATGTCAATCTCTTGCATAGGTCATTGCAGGTTATGGAAATGTTCAAATTATGCATGATTTTTATGTACGCAAATAAAGGATTTCAAATCAATATAAAGTTATTTTTCAGGTTTATATCAAGTCCAATAACTCATAATTTTAATATTTAAATAAAAATATTATATTAACTTTAGAAAATTATTTAAATATTTTAGTAATTTAAATCAGGTCAAATTTGAATGTAATCCTCACAAATGGTACCTGAACAAATCATTTTGACCTTAAAATTTTAAAATCATTTTGACCTTTTGTTCAACTTTATGCATGTTCAAATCACTCTAGTGAATTGAGATCGAATTTTCATATCAAACAAAAATTTGTAGCTGGAGATCAGATGAATATATCTCTAAATTCCAGTTCATCAAATTGGAATGGAGCCAAGTTTTAGATTCTACTCCAAGTTTCTTTGGCTTCGGGGGACCTTGCATACTAATAAGTGGCGGAGGACATGAAAATTTATTAATGTTTTGTAGGATTCCTAGTTTTTATTTTATTGAAGATTGAATATTTGTTTTGAATAAAAAATTGCAGCTGTAGATCATTGGATGTATCAATAGATGCCAGTCCATCTAATAGAATGGAACCAGCCAAGTTTAAAATTATAGTGAAGGTATCCTTGGCTTTGGAGGACCTTGCATACGAATAAATGGCAAAGGATTCCTAGTTTTTTATTTCATTGATTTTTTTTTTTTATGAAAATGATCAATTATCATTACCTGAAAATATTGCAAAGGGTTCAATTATCATTTTCAGGTCTTTTAGAAAAATTCCTTAGTTATAAGCTTCATTTAGAAAATCCAATGACGACTACTGAATGTGAGCTTCATCTTCTTCTTCTTCTCTATTTTCTAAGTTTTCTTAGGGGACGCAATTGAGCAATTTTGAATTTGCATGTTAGACAGATATGGAGATATACATATTATTTAACATAAGATATACCCTTTCATTTTTCTGCAAAATTAGTAATTAATTAATAAATCAAACATAAAAATTCATATAAAACTTGTTTATTTATTTATTTTTTACTAATGCATTTCTACAAATTGTGACGGATTCATTTAGAACAGAAAAAAATAAAACTTCTTCATCATTCTAAACAGGAACCCACTTTTCATCTGTGTACAAACATTTCAATCTATTGATCGTGAACTCTCTTCCCTGCCGGTAAATAATGAGGAACCCCTCGTCCCTCTTTGGTTTTTATCAACATTGCTTCTGTTTATGTAATCTTAGAGAGAGATAGTGAAATGAGGCAAATGAAATTCACACTCTTTTCATTGATAACAGAAAGCTCAATTACAAACTTCAGAAATTCTGTGAACCACCTTATAAAACAAAACAAGAAGAAAAATTTTATCATCTAAGGCTCCGTTTATTTCGCAGAAAATAACTTGTATGAGAAAATTATTTTCAAAGCAAAATATTTTCTAATGAAAACATTTTCCAAGTAATATATTTTTTAGTGTTTGAAATACATTACAAAAAATATTAATTTACTTCTAAGTTATAAGATTACAACACTACAAGTATTATATATTTATACAATTTATTGTTTGGTATAAGAAAAATATATTAAAAATGAAAACTTTTATGGATCTCATTAATCTCTATCGATCATCGTCGGCCGTTGAGGACTAGCAATCGGTATTGGTAGTGGAGGATGATCAATGTGTAAATAATGAGAAGAAGAAAAGAATTTGAAGAATTTTGAAAATATGTATATTTGATAAAGGCAGAGAACCAACCTTATATATAGACCTACTTTCTTTGTATACAAGCCTATAATTATGCCTATAATCAAGCCTATAATTAAGCATATAATTAAACCAATAATTAAGTCTATAATCAAGCCTATAATCAAGATAATTACTACAATTAGAATATAAACACTAAATAAGAAGTTTACAGTACAAGACATAAAAATATTCATATCAGTAACACAATGATTATAAATAAATGTGTTTATATGATTTATTTTTTATTTAGATAAGTTTGTTAAAATCTGAAAAATGAATTAATTTTTTCTTTAATGAGAAAAATATTTTTATTGACCAATTTTGTTGGATGCAACAAATAAAGAAAAATACAAAAAATATTTTCTTGAAAAATATTTTTTGCTAAACAAGTAGAGCTTAATAGTAAACTTACAGCTATACAAACAAAAATAACTAATAGAATAAATATAGCTGTCAGGTCATCAATCTTGAGTTGATGCTATGCTTTGAAATTCTCCCTCTAGATGTGGATAAATGTTGTTTAAGCCCATCTTGTTCGTTAAAGCTTTTTGAGATGTTGGAGCCAAAGCTTTTGGTTAAAATATCTAGCAGCTGCTCCTTGCTCAACAAATACATTGGTTTGATCAATTCTTCTAAAAAATACATTGGTTTGATCAATTCTTCTAAAATCTTTTCTATTATAAAATGACAATCCACTTCTATATGTTTCGTACGCTCCTAAAACACAGGATTCTTGAAACACACAGATATGAGAGAGAATGAATTGATTTTGTGTATATATTACTTCTGTACAAGAATTACAAATATATATATATATATATATATATATATATATATATATATATATAGTTGTACAAGTAATTTGAAATAACTAAAACACTAGATAAACTAAAACGGTAGATAAGTTTTACCTATTAGCTATATTTGAATAAGAAAACAGTTAAAGATAATGTATAGCTTATCACCCCCTCCAAACCCTTGAGTAGAAGCTGTTGAGAAAGTATAGTGAAACGAGCCAAAGACCTGGGTTTGGTGAATAAGTCTGCAAGTTGATCAGCAGTAGTTACAAATTGAACTTGAATAAAACCATTGGCAACTTGTTCCCGAATGAAATGATAATCCAACTCAATATGTTTAGTGCGAGCATGGAATACAGGATTGGAACTCGAATAAATTGCTCCGACATTATCACACCACGAAGTTATTTTTGGTATCGAGAAATCAAGTTCATTAAGAAGAGATTTAAGCCAAAGAAGTTATGATGTAGCATTCGCAACAGCTTTGTACTCACTTTTAGTGGAGCTTCTGGCAATTGCAGGTTGTTTCTTCGATAACCAAGAAATCAATGATGAACCAAGAAAGATGCCATAACCATTGGTGGAGCGACGATCATCAACATCACCACCCCAGTCACTATCCGTGTAGCATATCAAAGAGAGCTTGGATTGGGCGGGAAAGAATAGACCAAGAGAAGCACTGCCTTTAAGAAATCGTAACAATCTCTTCAAGGCCTTCCAATGAACATCAGTTGGAGTATGCATAAACTGGCATAATTTATTGACACTAAAAGCAATATCCTGTCTGGTAAGGGTCACATATTGAAGTGCACCAACAATTTTCCTATAATCATCGTCGTGCAATAAGGGGTGACCAGCAGATTTAGATAACGGTGGGGAAGTAGCCATGGGTGTTGAACATTAGAATCCAACATATCATGTTTGGCAATAAGATCAGTAATATACTTCTTTTGAGAAATTAAAGTGCCATGAGGTTGAATGTCAACTTCAAGCCCAAGAAAACAGTGTAATGTTCCCATGTCACGAATTGGAAATTCCTGCTGTAACTTCGAAATAAACATAGAAACAAGCATGGAACAAGAACCAGTAATTACAATATCATCAACATAGACCAAAATAAACACCACGTTATCTTCTTTTCTATAAATAAGCAACGCATTATCAACTTTTGAAGCACTGGAGTTCAAAGAAAATAAAAATGTGGTTAACCTGTAGAACCATGCTCGTGGAGCTTGCTTAAGACCATAAAGCGATCGATTTAGCTTGCACACATATGAGGGATGAATGTCATTGGCAAAACCTTTAGGTTGATGCATGTAAATATCCTCAGTAATATGTCCATGAAGGAAGGCGGTAGACGCATCTAATTGCCTCATTGTACACTTATGAATGGTAGCAATGGCAAGAATTAAACGAATAGTTATAGCCTTGACAACGGGGCTGAATGTCTCTTTATAATCAACATAAGAGAGTTGATTGAATCCCTTTGCTACCAACCTAGCTTTATAACGTCCAATGGTACTATCTTTTCGTCTTTTGACCCTGTAAATCCAATTGTTATCAATGACATTAGCATTAGAAGAGTAAGACTCGTATAAACGATGACTGTAAGGATAGGCAATGTGATGTACAATTCCTTCTTTATTAAAATACCTACGTAGTTTTTGGTATTCACTGCCCCAGTGAGAATGAGTAATAGATGAGTTGAACTGGCGTTTAACGAAGGATTCAAATTCAAGAAAAACAGAAAAGACATCACACTTATTCTTTAAAAAATAAATCCATGTAAATCTTGTGAAATCGTCAATAAACAAAACAAAATATCTGAAACCACTTTTTGAAAGCTAATCTGAAATAGTTCTCTGCTTAAATGTTCAACAGAAGCCAAAGGTAACCTAGCTAACTTTCCCAACCAACAATACTGACAATGATTAATGGAATAAAATTTAGATTGAGTTGAAATAGGTAAATTGTGCTGATGAATAATTTGAGAAACAGTCCATTTGTGTGGATGTCCCAGAAGAACAAGCCAAGTAGCAAGTGAATTTGCTTCAACACTAAACGCTTGTTTTGATGAAGGCATTACATACAACCCATGCTCATTCTGGTCGTGCAACAGGATGTCCACGGTCACCTGATCCTTAACCAAAAAATGTTTGAGCCAAAATTCAAAGAAGCAATGATTATCAGATGTGAATTTCTGCATTGAAAGTAATGTTTTGGTTATTCATGGAACATGAAATACATTTTTAAGTACAAAAGGCTTATTAGAATATGGTGAAGGATAGTAAGCCATACCAGAATTAGTCATAGAAACACCTTGACCATTACCCACAGTAACTTGATCCATGCCTGTGTAAGGTGTAGATTGAATCAAAGAATGATTATCAGCTATCATGTGATGTGTGGCTGCTGTGTCAGGATACCGAGTGCTATAATTTGGTGCAACCGGTGGAGGATTAATAGATGAAGAGGGTGACAGCGGCTGATTCGCCATTGAATATGAAAATGTGTTAACTGGTCCGCCCAATACCATGTTAGCTTGTGGTTATTGACGAGGCATATACCTTTTTCTGCACCTATCAGCCGTATGATTACGGTAGCTGCAAATTTGACATGGACCACGGTTCCGGTGAGCAGCACCTGGAGGTCGATAGCCACCATTGTTGGAATAGGATGGGACTAGAGATTGAGTAGGATATTGGACATGTGGCAATGATGAAGGAATGAAAGTCTTGGAATGATGAGCTGCAATATTAACAAGGGGCAATTCCTGTATAATTTTAATTAAAATTTAATGCACTAGAAGCTATCCATGTAGCTTTTAGAAAGAAATTGGTTCCGGCAGTTGATTAAGAGCTGTAATGAGGCCATGGAATTCTGGTCCAATATTTCGACAGATGATGGCATTAAATTCTGCATTAGAAAGAGGATGGCCAGCAGCCGCAAGCTCATTAGTGAGACTTTTTGCTTTTTGTAGATACTGAGAGACAGATTGATCATGGCATTTCAGTTTTTGAATTTCAATATGCAATTGAAGCTGACGATTCTGAGATATAGAACCAAATGCACTTTCTAGTGCTTTCCAAGCAGAGTACGCTGTTGTCATGTCGATAACATACGGAAAGACCTCCTCAGATAGAGAAGAAAGAATCCAAGAGAGTAAGAGTTGATCTTTTTGACACCAAATAGCATAGACAGGATTAGGAATTCTGTTGGTACCATTTTCTGTTGAAGGAATAACAGCAGGTGGTGCAGGTTGAGAACCATCAGTGAAACCTGTGAGTTAATGATAATTTAGAAGGGGAAGAAATTGTATTTTCCAAGTTAGGTAATTTCGGGTTGATAATTCAATTGAGAGAATACGGTTTGTTGTGGGTGTGAGGGAGGTTGCAGCAATAGTTGTAGAGGGAATTAATTGTTGGCCAGCCATGGTGAGTGAAAGGAAGAACAAAGAAAAACCGGTCAAAGAAAGAAAAAAAAAATATTGATGTTCTGATACGTAGTGTTAATCATATGGATATTTTTGTCTTATACTGTAAATTTCTTATTTAGTGTTTATATTCTAATTGTAGTAATTATCATAATTATAGGCTTGATTATAGGTTTGATTATAGGCTTAATTATATGCTTAATTATAGGCTTGATTATAGGCTTGATTATAGGTTTGTATACAAGGAAAGTAGGTCTGTATATAAGGCTGGTTCTTTGCCTTTACCAAATACACATTTTTCTGCAAATCTTTTCTTCTTCTTATTTACACTAGAGTTGCTGCTGCATGTTGGTAAAGTGTAGGTCTATGAGTAACAATGAACTACCGAACAATTATCCCATTCATATTCACTAGTAAGATATGAAATAAAAAGAGTAGTTTTTTCTTTATTTCATGTTAGAATTTGGGTAATTGATTGTAAGCATCACTTGCAGATATAAACATACAGAAAAATGAAGGATGTAATAAAAGATTTTCGAGAAGGAAGGTATTGTCCATTTATATTATTTTATTATTCTTCAATGTACATGACGAATGTGTTGGTGTTTTTTCGATTCATTTCATTTTGCTCAAGCAATCAAATTTGGAGAGTGTAGTTTGTGTTAGTTCTAGTAAAGACAAGACGTTTTATTTGTCAATTAGACTCAATTGCTGCAGTAGCACATTATATACTCATCCTGCATTTTTAAGTTTACTAAGAATATTGTTTTTATAAATAGAATGTTATGAATGTTCCACCTTATTGATTTTTCGTATTTTGCAGCTTTTCCTAGAACAAATGTGTTATGGTTATTGTACTTGGTGGATATATTACTTTTGAAAAAATCATTTATAAGTCATTTTACTAATTATTGGAGATAGGAAAAGAATAACCACTTATTATATTTAATTGCTTGCGATTCATATTCTACTTTCATCCTTTGTTATCTTAACAATTTAATTTCATAAAAATGTGGAGCAAAAATAGGTTATTTCTTGAAAATTTTTAAATATAAAAAAACTGATATGTTCTAAGATAAACTCCTACTTGAGAAAAGTTGGGGTCATACATATCATTGCATCTTGATAATGGTCCATTTCCCCTTGATGTGGTGAATTGCTAGCTTATCAACACTGAAGTATATTATCTTTAACTAACTGTGTTGTATCAAGAAAGCTCCTCGAAACATGAGAAAGATTTACGCTCGCTGAAGAAGCTATTTTTGATCCTTTCTTCAGTGACTTGCTTGTTAATGGTATTATGTGAATGGAGATAACAAATATTAGTGGCACTGTCTATTGAACAAGAAAACTTTTAGTGTCTTTTAAATTATGGCGTTTCAGATTAGACAATTGTTCATAAAACTGAAGGGGAAAAAAAATAATTGTAATCACATATACATTTACATGTTAAAGGATTTCTCTCTTTTCCTTCAAAGAGTTGATGTATGTTTCATATTTTTCATTAGTAAAACCAATGTACAATGTGAGTCACTATATTATGAATTTCCTTTTCTTTTAATGCTTGTTTTGTTTTATATAAAATATATATTATTGGTGCATACTAACAAATATGAAGATGCTACAAGTGACATCATCCAATATATATTGCGAAATTATATGTTTTCTTTTTCTCTCAAATGAAAAATTATTATGACTTTTTTTCAATCATTTTAATCCTAATATTTTTTAATTATTTTTATATAATATATTCTATTATTTTAATCTAAACTTAAATTAAAATTTACAAGTCTAAATTTTATAAATTTAAATTTAAATATTAATATTTTAAATTTACTTCTAATTATAATTATAATTTCAATAATTATAATTATGATTTTAGTTCTATGATTTCACTATCCAAATACTAATTAGAATTAAAATTATAATTTCAACTCAATTCCAATTTTGTGTCAATTCTAATTCTGATAGAATTGAAATTTGAATTAAAATTCTAAATTCCAACTCTTATTCTGTCATCCAAATGTTTGATTGTAAATTTATTGCTAGTAAAATTATGATTTAAATAATTTTTTTTAATTATTATTTTTAAAGCTCTAAAATATATTTAAAAAATATTGATATACAATATTCAATTTAGTAAAATATTAAATTTTGATAAACTATTTGTTTAATTATATATATTATAATGAATAATTTAATTTCATTAAATTTATAAATATATTTAGAAATAAGCATTAATATGAAAAGTTAAAGACACTTTTTAGGTAAATTGTGTTCACCATATAAAATAATAAATCATTTAGTAAGAAAAATTTATATAATATATATTAATATAAATTTATAAAAATTACAAATTGATATTAATAAAATAAATAAATTATATAAATAATTTTTTTAATTAGACACAATGAATTAGCCTCCCACAATTTTTTCTGTTTTCAACCATTTCCCTTTGTATTTTCAAATTGTAATTTTATTAATATTAATTGACCCAGAAAAAAAAAAAAAAACCTAATTATAAAATTTGGAGCGAGAAAGCGCGACGCCTGGCGCCACAGGTGTTTACAGCGCACCTGGCGTCTCAGGTGGAAACACGTGTACATTATTCCATATGGCATTATTTGATAGGCTGTTACTTCTCACAACATATTCCACGTGGACATAAAGCTCCCAATATTCCACAGAGTTCTGGCTTAACGTTCTCTCTACGTTGTCGTAAGTCTTTGACGGTTGTTCTATTTTGCAAGAATGCAATCTTTGCCTCGTTTCCTTTCAAGCCGAGCTGTCAGCCATTGTTTTGTTCATTAATTTGCCGATTAGGATTAATTGATTGCTTGCTTGTTTGTTTAAAATAGGGTTGATCGGATCCGATATGAGGTCATTTTTATTCAAGTTAGGTTTAATCCTGTTGCTTGTATGTTCAAATATAATCCCTTCGCAGTCAGCCGTGGCCAGTGTAGATCTAGGGTCAGAATGGATGAAAGTAGGAGTTGTAAACCTAAAACCGGGGCAAGCGCCAATTTCGGTTGCAATCAACGAGATGTCGAAGCGGAAAACTCCAGCCTTAGTTGCATTCCATTCCGGAACCAGACTTTTCGGCGAAGAAGCTGCTGGGATCACCGCCCGTTATCCTCACAAAGTCTATTCCCACCTCCGTGACATGATTGGGAAACCCTACAACTACGTCAAGGCCTTTATAGATTCAATGTATTTGCCATTTAATATTGTGGAAGATTCTAGAGGCTCTGTTGGTATAAAAATTGATGATAATGTCACTGTTTACTCGGTTGAGGAGTTGGTGGCCATGATTTTGAGTTACGCAGCCAATCTGGCGGAGTTTCATTCCAAGATGCCTGTGAAGGATGCGGTGATCAGCGTGCCACCCTATTTTGGGCAGGCAGAGAGGAGGGGTTTGCTTCAGGCTGCCAACTTGGCTGGGATTAATGTGCTTTCTTTGATTAATGAGCATTCAGGTGCAGCTTTGCAATATGGGATTGATAAAGATTTTTCTAATGGCTCTAGGAATGTTATATTCTATGATATGGGATCCTCTACTACTTATGCTGCGCTTGTGCATTACTCTGCTTATACTGCCAAGGAGTTTGGGAAGACGGTGTCCATCAACCAATTTCAGGTAACATTATCTCAGCATTTGGAAGACACTTTTTTTTTTAAAAAAAAAAAAAATCTTAATCTTGCAGGAGTACCACGTCGTGGCTAAATTTCTTAATCTGAAAAATACTCTTGCATATTTCTGTTTTGGTTTATGCGCGGTAGATGTTCTTGGCTAATTTCATTCAACTTCTTTACAATGTCTTTTTCTCAGTATGCTTTTCCTTCTGTATGTAGTTTTTCGGGTCCATTGTTATTGTGCTGTATTTATTTTTCTCATTGCTATTTAAACTAGCGCCAAAACTTGGCCTTGTTTGAAATAATTCTTACACATGAATTCAATTCAGTTATATTGTTAGAATAATATTCAAATGATATTGCAATAGAAAACCCATGTGTTTAGAATGGATATCAAAAAGATAGAATTCATTTGAATTTTGGAGTAATTGATAAGTAGGATGAATGTTGTCACTTTCTTATTTTGTCTTTATTCATAAAGGGACACATTCAATTTTAATAAGGTGTTTTTGGTTTTTCTCAGGTGGACCTAATGAAATAAAATGAATTTTGCACAATCATACCACTTTTGACATAAGTTTCCCTTCTTTTATGATGCCATTTTTTTTGTAAAAAACAATTTTAAAGAATTGACTTTTGGGAATGTACAGCTTTTAAGTTTCCAAACACTATTTAATAATCTGTACTGCTGTGCAGTTTAATGTGCTTCAGTCTGATTGCATTGCTATATGCTTAATGTAAATCTAGGTTAAGGATGTTAGATGGGATGCGGAACTTGGAGGGCAAAATATGGAAGCACGGCTGGTAGAGTTCTTTGCTGATGAATTTAATAAACAAGTTGGTAATGGGGTTGATGTGAGAAAGTCTCCTAAGGCAATGGCTAAATTGAAGAAACAAGTTAAACGAACAAAAGAAATTTTGAGTGCAAACACAATGGCCCCAATATCAGCTGAATCTCTCTATGATGATCTGGATTTCAGGTATGTTGAATCTTAACTCTTAACAATACGTGCTTGGTTATACATGATGAAGTGTTTGTTTTTCTTTTTCAAAGGTTCATTTTTGCTAACTTAAGCAACTTATTGGATGCTTATTTATTACTTTCTATCTTTGCCATATTTCCTTTTACCCCATGCTGATTTTGGATACTATGACCTAGCGCATTTGAATGAATAATGTCATTATTTTTTGGACCAGATCTACTTTATTTAACATTTATTATTGGGTTATATGGTAACAAGCTGATGGCTGTAGATAGTGATTTAAGGATGGATACCATTGGGGAACAAGGCCATATTGAAAAAAATTGGGAGCTTTGATGGGCAAAGATGGTATAGATTCAGTCTTAAGATCTGGATATCTGATTAAGATTGGGTCTTCTAGATTTTCAAAATTGACTGTGTTGTTAACTTTCATTTTCTTAGTATACTTGACATGATAATTTCTTGGTAACATTTGCTTTACAAGCACCAGATTTTAGCTTTTCTCCATAGATTAGTTGCCTTAATTAATTAAATTAATATGACTAAAAAGTTTATTTGGCTATATTTTTTATTTGTTTGTTTTCCAGGAGTACAATAACACGTGATAAGTTTGAAAAGCTGTGTGAAGATTTGTGGGATAGATCTCTTACACCTCTCAAAGAAGTGCTTAAACATTCAGGACTGAAGGTGGATGAAATCTATGCAGTAGAGCTTATAGGAGGTGCTACCAGAGTGCCAAAGTTGCAGGTTACTATTATTTTGTCAGTTCTGCACTTTTACTTGACGAATCTGCTAGCAGTAGTTACCTTAAATTTCTTTTATCGGAGTTTTAGTGAAGTTACAATCTCATCCATTCATATTTTGGGGGTAACAGAATAAGTAACATCCTATCCTATCTTGACTTTGGATCATTGCAGTTGTTTTAGTGAATTGAAATTTTAGCCTTTAACAAATGTCATTGTTTTCTTCTTCCACTTTGATTTCTTAAGGTTTTGGAGATCTATTACATGAGAGTGAAAATTCATGTCATTGATTTTTGCAATAATCTCAAAAAAAAAAAGAGTAAAGATGGCAAAGGGTAAATAAAGGTTGGGCAGGGTCAGCCTAAAGTAGGACCAAAAGATGGAAGACTTGTTTGTCATAAGGACCTTGTGATTTTATTGATTTAAAGTAGCATTACGTGTTTTTCTGTTTTGTGTTTATTAGCCATGTAATTATTACATAATAATAGCTATAACTAATGACCTCCTCAGGACTGTATTATTATTCTAGGCACATCATTGCAATTCTTATAATTATTTTTCAAATAATTTATTTATATTCTTTGAAGATTTTTCATTTGTTGTAACCATTTTTTAGTGAACCCAATGCTTTCCTAGAAATGCCTTGCTACCAGTTTTCATTCTATTTTGATATATTGGAAGAAAAATAGTTGCATTCCATCTTTAGTTTAGAGTTCATGCTGTAATGGATGATTTCAAATTTGCTTAGTTTTTTTATAGTAGATCCCTCACATTGATGGAGTTGTTGAAATCTGAGTTGCCTTCTTGAAGTTGATTTATGATTGTGAGCGGCTGTAGAACAGAAGAAAAAATAGGATAGTAGAAAAATGTAATGTATTGATCTTATAATTCATGTATTTTAGAGCCCTGTTTAAAATTAAAAAAAAAAATCTTTGCAAAAGATCACTAACAATCCCATAAATTTAGGCTAGAAATCTAACCATAAAAATAGGGATAACCATATGCACAAAACTTACCTAAAAGACAAAAAAAAAAAAAATCCATAGTTTTCTACACTCTCCCTAGAACTAGAGCATAGATATCAATCATGCCAACTTGCCCATAAGATTCTCAAAAGGTAGCTTGAATAGACTTTTTGTTAAAGTGCGGCAATCTGCCGCTTTCTGGGAACATATGACATAGAGAGAATGCCTTCTTCAATTTTCGCTTTGATAAAATGATGATCAACCTCTGTGCTTTGTTCTATCATGATGAATTGGGTTATAAGCAATACTAATGGCAGCCTTTTTATCACAATAAAGTTTCATTGGAGCTTGAAAAGCTACAACTGACTGCTTTTTACTTCTCTATATCACAAGATTGCCCCAAACAAAAGTACAATATGCTGTAGTAGATCTCTTACTTGTTTCAGAATTTGCTTAATCTGTATCAGAATAAGTTTCAAGACCCCTTTCTTCATTCTTACTATAAAAAAAATCCTTTACTAGGTGTTCCTTTGAAATATTCTAGGATTTGATAGACTGCCTCCATATGTTCTTCAATGGGTGAGTGTTTAAATTGACTTACAACACTCACAGGAAAGACATTGTCTGGTCTAGTATGAGACAAATAAATCAATATACCCACTAGACCTTGATAGGATCCCTTATTCACTGGTATGCCTCCTTCTTTGTTTGCATCTGTAGGTGTATCTAGCAGTTTACACCATAGCATTCCAGTTTCTAACAAGTGATGAAGGGTATACTTTTCCAAGATACTGAAATTCCTTTCCTTGTTCTTGCTACCTCCATTCCTAGAAAGTATTTAAGTTCTCCAAGGTCTATACTTTCAAATTCTCTAGACAAGAATTGTTTTAACCTCCCCATTTCTTCCAGATCTTCTCCCATGAGTATGACAGTGTCTACATGCACAATCAATATGATAATCTTCCCATTTGTTGCTCTTTTGTAGAAAAGAGGATGATCCCATTGTGCTTTGACTGAACGCACGTCTCTTTGCTACTTTAACTAAATCTTTCAAACGATGCTTTTGAAGAGTGTTTAAACCCATAAAGAGATTTTTTAAGTTGGCAATCTTTATAGCCGAGTTCATGTTCAAATCCAGGAAGAGCTGTAATATATATTTCCTCTTCCACGTTGCCATTCCGAAAAGCATTAGTCACATCTAGTTGTTGGAGTGGCCAATCCAAGTTTGCAACAAGAGAGAGGATGACTCGTGTGGTATTCAATTTTGCTATTGGTGCAAATGTTTTCTGGTAATCAATAAGTTTGAGTGAATCCCTTAGCAACTAGTGTTGCTTTGAATCTTTCAATAGATCCATCTGAATTGTATTTCATGGTAAACACCTATTGGTAAACACCCATTTGCATCCCACAAGGTGTTTTCCATTTGATTGTTCTGCCATTTCCCATGTGCCATTTCTTCAATGCCATCATTTCTTCCATTACAGTTTTCTTCCATGTCCGTTTTCTTTAGACCTTCCTGTGTTGAATTAGGAATTTCTGTAGTTGCAAAATTTTTAGTAAAAACTCTAAATAATGATGATAGTTTTTTTTTAATTTATTTATTTAAAATAAGAATAGTTTTTTTTTAATTTATTTATTTAAAATAAGAAACATTGTTAGAAATTGGGTGAGATGTACAGGACCTCAAACCTTTTCTAAGCGCAATTGGGATATCAAGATCATTAGTAAGAGACTTACCCAGCTTATTAGTGTCATAGAATGAGTTGCCTTTGGTTCAGATTCTTAAATTAGCTCTAATGTGAGTGGTTCTATTTCTCTTGGAACCTTTCTTGGTGAATAAACATGGATCTCCTTTTGAATGCTTTCTAGTGAATTTTCCAAGCCTGGTGAAACTGTTTTTGTTGGTGACATATTCTAAGAAGATGATAGTTGGATGCTAGCTATTCGTGGACTGGTTGTTTGTGGAATGGTGGCTGGACCAGTTACGTTTTGTGGAGAGGTGATAGGTTCCCAAAACTGAGCTTCATTGTTATTCTCCCTCCTGAATCGAAGAGTGAGAGAAGAAAAGCTGATTGTCAAAAACTGTAATATCAAGGGACACAGAGAATTTCTTAGTGTCTGGAGCATAACAGTTATAACCTTTTTATGTAGCAGAGTAGCCCTTTTTTTTTTTTTTTTTGGCTGTAGGAAACAGTTCTAGTACTTCGGTAGTAAGAGAGGAATTTGTTTGTTGGTATTTGGTAGTTAAGCACCCTCGATGGCATCTGATTGATAAGGTAAGAGGCCATAAGCACATCTCCCCAATGTTGTTTGGTGTGTTTCAAGTGAATATTGAGGTGCTGGCTGCTTCTAAGAGGTTTTTGTTTTTGTTTTTTTTTTTTTTTTTTTTTTCAGAAGTACCATTTTGCGGTGGTAGGCATGGATACCTGAACTTTGGTGGATAATACCATGATGATCTAGAAAGTGCCAAAATTGAATAAAAATATTCATGACCATTGTCAATTCTAAGTATTTTTATATTGGCTTGAAACTGATATTTAATCATGGAATGAAAACTGTTGAAAATCTGCTAACTTCTGACTTTTATTTTAATATATCCAACAGACTTTAGTGCGATCATCAATAAATGTGATAAACTATCTTTTACTTGTTAAATTTGTTACTCGTGAAGGCCCTTAAATGTTACTATGTATTAAGGAAAATGGTGTAGACGCTATATAGCGAATTGGAGGATAAGGAGAATGACTGCGCTTTGCCATTTGATAAATTTCACACTGAAAAATGGAGGGGTCTTTATTCTTAAAGAGTAAAGGAAACAAATATTTCATGCAGGAAAACTAGGGTGACCCCATCTATGATGCCACAATATTGTTTCAGAACAACTAGACCCAGAAACCAATTCACCATTTGTAGTTAGAGATTGTTTACTCTTGAGATTTTCATCGTCAAAGTAATAGAGTTCTTCACATGCTTTAGTGCTGCCAATCATCTTACCTGATGACAAATCGTTAAAAAAACAGTGAGATGGGTAAAAATGAGCACTACAATTGTGGCCACGGGTAAAAAATGAGCACTACGACTGAGGTCACAAGTAATCTTGCTTAAAGATAAAATATTACAGGAGAGTTTTGGCACATGTAATATTGAGCCAAGGAAAAAAATTTTCAAGAGAACAATTTTCCCTTTTTCTGCACTTGGGTGCCATGATCAATCCGCTATTCTAATGTTAGAGTTTCCGGCTCTCGGTGAATAACTAGAAAAAAAATTTGGAATTGTCTGTGATATGGTTTGTGGCTCCTGAATCGATGATCCATGAGTGATGTACTATCAAAGGCATTCAATGCAGTGGGAATATACCTTGCTGAGCTATGACGCAAAATGAAGTATTTTTTCTGACTTTTTGTTCTGGTTCAATAACTGCACCAGTTGCTGGATCTGTTCTTTGTTGAATGGGAAGTTACTGGCATTTTGTTCAATCCACAATGTGTGGTAGCCTCTGTTGGGGACTGATTGACTGCTTCGATCCATAGACCCTTGGTTTTATCTTGGTTTCCAGTTTGGAGGCTTTCCACGAATCTTCCAACATGTGCCTTTTGTGTGGTATGGACGTTGGTAATGAGTACACCAAGGCTTATCCCCTTTCCAGGCATTTCTTCATTCTCCTAAGGCTGCAGCAACATGTTCTGGTTCCTTTAAGCCCGAGGCTGAACTCTCTACTCTTTCATTCTTTGCTTTGCCAAGCATGACACTCTTCCTTTTTTCTTCTCTTCTTATTTCAGCAAAGGCTTCCATTAAGCAAGGAAAGGGCTTAGTACTAAGAACTCTCCCTTTAGCATCATCTAGGTCCTTGTTCAAACCAGCAAGGAATTCTATGACGCGTTTCTTTTCAATAATCTGATGATATTTAACCCGATCTTCTCCACAATGCCAATCATTTTAGAATAGGTCCAACTCTTGCCAAAGATTAGTTTTCATGCTAACAATTGCAGTCACAAAAGATCACCTTGTTTGAGATCAATATGGGCATTTTTAATATTGTCAATATCAGAATATAACTTTATTGATACAGTCCAGATGTCTTGTGTATCCTCTGCTGATTTCAGGATCAATGGTATTATTAAGCCAAGACAAAACCGTGGAATTTTCTGATAGCCATGTTGAATAAGAGGGATTGTCCTTTTTTGGAGCTTTGGTTGAACCATTCACATATCCTAATTTCCCTCTCCCTTTAATAAAAAATCTTATAGACTGGTACCAGTGAAGGTAATTTTTGCCAGTTAACCTATGAGCTGTGATCTGTGTTGCAGGGTTTTCTGTGATTTCATAGGTCATTAAGATTATTATTTGAGGTGAGGTGATAGAGGAGACATCTGATGTACTCCTGGAAGGAGGTTTGATTGGTTTGGTCATTGCCATTTAAGTTGATTAACAATTCTGCTCTGATGCCGTATGAGCAGCTGCAGAGCAGGGAAAAAAAATAGGGTAGGAAGAAAATGTAATGCGATGATCTTATAATTCACATACTTTACAGCCCTATTTAAAATTTTTTTAAAAAAAATTTACAAAATGTCACCAACAATCCAATAAATTTAGAGTAGAAATCTGACTAGGGATAACTATATACAGAAAACTTACCTAACAAACAGATACAAATTGATAAAAAAAAAACTACTAATTCCAGATTCTTTTTACAATGATTTCCGTCAAACTTACATATGTTTGAACTCTTCTTTAATGCCTTTGTCTTACATTTTTTTTTTTCAAAAGTTTCTATTTAAGATAGTCCCTCATATGATGCATAAAATTTTTGTGATATTTCCTCTAGGATGGTGCAGATAAGTGTTTTGCATTTGGAGCTCTCTTAGTAATTATCATTTCCCTTTGCAGGTTGAATGAGGTTTTTTTCTTTTTAATAACATATTCATAGTTGGTGTTTTATTTTTTCCTTTTCTCCAATAAATCCTAGAAAGTTGTGTTTCATGCATAAATTGTAACACGCATTCCTCTGAGGTTGCTTCTTTTTTTCAGATGCCATCTTAACTGTTTGAGGGCATAAGATAAGATTTATGGTTTGTTGATATGAAGATACTAGATAACATTGCATGCAGTTTGCATGACTGGAATGACATCTGGCTGATAGCTTGGTGCTGATGCCATAATTATATGAGCTCTGTTATTGATTTTAATCATTGTATGAAGGGAGGATGTAATGAATTCTGTTTTTTCTAATAACAGGCCAAGATCCAGGAATTTCTTGGAAGGAATGAACTGGACAAACATCTGGATGCTGATGAGGCTATAGTTCTCGGCTCAGCATTGCACGCTGCAAATCTAAGTGATGGCATCAAATTGAATCGTAAA
>CATIWR010204537.1:0-20699 GCA_949677035.1 Omphalea diandra | reverse complement strand
AACTTAGGTTGCTAGAAACAAGTTTTCTAGAGGTCTAGTTGGGATTTGAAGATCAAAACTCCAATACTTGTTTTGATAGATCTGGGCAACTGTTCTCAAGCATACGGGTAAGGAATCTAATCCAACCTTGTTCGTATCACCTCTCCTGCCTTCATAATATTTGACAACCCTAGTTGCTACACTCATTGGTAGCCGTCTTGTGGGAAGGTCAAGGAGAGAAAGATTTAGCTCTCTTTTTTCAACTCTTCTGATCTGTTATCCGAGTATTTTATTTTCAATGATCGAAATAATGGCGCAAAACAATTTAGGATCAAATGCGTAAAGAGGTATGCAACTTGTTTCCGCTTTCAAATCTACTGCGCAAACATGTACAAAATTTTGCTTCTGCTTATTATGAATGGTGTTCTAAATTCATGTACTAGATCCTGAATAAATTCTTACTTCTTTTAGAATAAAGTTCCACCTCGGTATTATTTTCAAAAAAAAAAACAAAACAAAATCAAACTATATTACGTGCCTCAAAATAATTTTTAGGCCTCAGAATTTCAATCCCATAGCTTGAAGACCAATTGATTTGTTACTGAACTATAAAAGTCACTTATACAAATCAATAATGATTGAACTATATTCTAGTGTTTGTAACTACAAGTTACATATGCTATGGATGTAGAGAATGACAATTTTTTATTAGATATAAAATTCAATTTCAATCTACTTGAAAACAGTGATTTAAACTCAACCCAAATTCAAACAAATCCGAAATGATTCGAACTTGAAATGATTCTGAAATTTTTAAATTAGGTCGACTTTGGATCAATTTGACAAGTTGGATCAAAACTGACCCGAACAAATCAATATGTGATCGACCTAATTGACCTTATGACAATATAAAAATAATAAATTTTGTTACTAAAAATATATAAGATAGAATAATTAAAGTAAAAAAGAAAGAAATTTATTTTATAAAATAATTAGATTATTTAATTAAATTCAAACTTAAATTCAACTTTAATTTTATATTTATTTTTATTTACAATAAAATGATATTTTTATATTTTAATAAATTTAGTAATTTTACTATGCCTTTTTATATGCTTAAATTATAATTTTTTGTTTATTGTGATAAGTTATTTAATAAGAATAAAAGTTATTTATTGTGATAAAATAGTTTTATCATAATTTTTTAAATGATTTAATACAGTGATAAGAATATTATTGTGATAATATTACTTTTTAATATGTAATTTGATGGACACTAGAAATTTAGAGCTAATATATTATGATAAAATACTATGAAAAATTAAATTTATTTTGAATGCTAATTTATCATGACAAAAATTTTAGACTAAAAAATTTTTGGATTCAATGACTCAAAAAACTCAAGTCTTTTACAAAATTTTAATTACGTTCAAAACTTCTAATTAAGTCAATTACACTCTATTTTAATAAATCAACTTCAATTGTACCTTCAAGTCAAAGTCAAAATAACATTTAGTAAATTATATACTTAGACTCAATTGATTCTTATATTTTTTTTTTCAATTAGTTCGATTAGATTCAAAATTAAATTTAAATTTTACTAAGATAATATTTTTATTTTTACTCAATTTAAATAATTTTTGACAAAAATATTAAAATTTATTTGTATTTTATTTGATAATAATAAAATTTATATTAATTTTATGTTTTTAAATTATAAAATTTATATTTATAAATTTAAATTGTAATATAATAAATCCTTAATTTTTATTTCAATGATATATTTTTAAAATGTTCAAGTTCGTATTATGTAATTGATTTTTAAAATATTTTTTAGAAGTTTTTTTTTAAATGGTTTATATAATTTATTATTTAAAATATACAAATTAATTTTTTAAGACAGGTTGAAAGAAAATTTTTTAAATGAGAGATTGAGAGATTTATAAATTATAAATTATAAATTTAAATTTTAAAAATTTTGAAAATTTTAAATTTAAATATAAAATTAGCATATAAAAATATATAATAACTTTATTTAAGAAAAAAATAAGATTAAATTGAATAAAAAATAAAACTATCATTAAATTAAGCTCATGTAATTGACTTTTTAAATATTTCTTATGTGTTTTTATTTTAAATGGTTTATGTAATTTATTATTTTAAATATAAAATTAATTTTTTAAGGAGAGATTGAGAGATTTTATGAATTAAAGATTTAAATTTTAAAATTTCTAAACTTAATATAAAATTAAAATTTTCATGTAAAATATATAGTAAATTTAATTGAGTAAAAAAGAGATTAAATTGAATATAAAATGAGAGTATATTCTTAATTAAGCGCTTATAATCAATTTTTTAAATATTTTTTAGGAATTTTTATTTTAAATGGTTTAAATATTTATTATTTAAAATATAAAAATTAATGTTTTTAAGGAGATATTGAGAGAGCATTTTTTTTAAACGAGAGATTAAGAGTTTTTATAAATTATAAATTTAAATTTTAAAAATTTTTAGTTTTTAATTTAAATTTAAAGTGAAAGTTTGTCTTATAAAATTACATAGTAAATTTAATTAAGAAAAATGTGATTAAATTGAATAAAAAAAGAAATATCATCTCAATTGAATTCATGTAATTGATTTTTAAATATTTTTTAGAAGTTTTTATTTTAAATAATTTATTATTTAAAGTATAAAGATTAATTTTTTTAAAGAGATTGAGAGAACTTTTTTAAAAATGAGAAATTGAGACATTTTATGAATTATAAATTTAAATTCTAAAATTCATACTTTTAAATTTAAATATAAAATTAAAGTTCATTATATAGATGTACATAACAAATTTAATTATATAAAAATGATATTAATACAATTAAAACCATTATATTAATTAAGTTCTGAACTTAATTTTGGATTTGACTGAACTAATTAAGAAATATAAGGGTCAATTGAATTCAAATATGAGTTTTACTAAATTTTGATTTTGACTTGGGATACAGTTAAAATAAATTTATCAAATTGGGATATTATTGACTCAATTAGAAAGTTTTGATATAATTAAAGTTTCACATAGATATTTAGATTTTTTAGATCACTAAGCTAAATTTTTACCATAATTTCTTAAATAATTCAATACATAAAAGATATTTATCACAAGTTTACTTATTTTTAATAATAATTATGATAAATTTGATTTTTATCGTGATAAAATTACATATGAAGATAAAATTAATACATAAAAAATTTTTTGCAATGAGTGATTTATTAGTAATTAATTTTATCATAATACATAGTATATTTTTTCTAAATTAGTTTAAATTATAATATATGACTTGAGTATGATTTTATGTGAATTTAGTTTAACTGTTTGTTTTTATTATTTGCTTGATAAATAAATTGTATTTAATTTATTAAGCATTTAAATAAAAATAAAAAATTTTAATAAAGTTTATTTTATGTAAAATCTGCCAAACTAAAAATAATTTTCTAAGAGAAAATTATTATTTTTTCTTAATAAATTATGAAAAAATATTACATAAATAATAAAAAATCTAAATAGACATTTAAAAATTAAATAATAAATGACTTGATTCGAGCTAAAATATCATGTTTAATAGTATATCCAAAACTCTTTTTGTATGCAAAGTCAATAAGTGATTCGAATTCAACCTAATTCTAGAACACTCTGACTCAAAAATAACTCCGATCCGACCAGTTCACCACCTCTAGATCGATGTCAAGTTTGTGGCACCAATAAGTTCATGATATTTGTGGATAGAGCTTATGAAACTCAAGTTGTTGCATAAATAGACTTATACAGATATGTTGATCCAATTAGATAATTTATGTACGAGATAAATCAGAGAGGATTAAATTTCAATCAAATATGTTTGAAGTTCAAGTCCATATGAGACAGAAATTTATGGAGTTATTGATGATGTGGAAGTTAGTTAGCTGCAGAAGATTGTTCATGTTGATTGAGGTGCAACACGTTGGCAAAGAGAATATCTTCTTAGTTACTTTTTCACTTTTGCAGACTTATAAGGATTGTTGCTAATATGGTAGATACACCATTAGATGCCTCACTAAAAGCTCATGGAGAAGAAAAAATGGACAAGAAGATTGACTGGAATCTCATTCAACATGAATTATTAAAACTGGTGAAGGGAAAAGTTGCAGCAGAAGGGAATCATGTGAATTTTCCTAATCTAGACAACTATGCTAGTAATATTTTTCTTTTGTTTCATGCTTTCCATATAGCATTAAGTACTATTGAATTGTTAGAACCTGAAATCTAGATACTTGGCACTGAAGCCTCGACTCATATGTGCACTGAAGAGAATTTGTTTGATAAACTTAAACCCACCAACATTCCTTTACCTGTTCACTTACCTGATGGATCTATTAACAATGTTCACCACACTGGAAACATAAAATTAAATGATAAATTATTGCTTAAGGATGTCTTATACACTCCAAGATTAAAATTTAATTTATTGTCTGGTAGTAAATTAGCCAAATCTACCAAATTGAAATTCATTTTCTTACCCAATCATTATATTATGCAGGACCTGTAGACTAACCAAGTCGTGGCTGTAGGGAAACTTATAGGCAGTCTTTACATTTTTTATAATAGTGATTTTGATGATCCAAAATGTAAAGCAAACAAAACTCTAAGTAGTTACAATGATGTTTCTAAGGCTTGTACTGTTGAATTTGATGAAAAAAATGCTTGTTTACTCTGAGATAATCGTTTGGGTCATGCTTCTCAAAAGGCATTAAAGCACATTGAGGACCTTAATGGATTGAATGTTCATGATTTTTGCTAGGTTGTGAAATCTGTTGCAAAGCTAGACAATCAAGGTTACCCTTTCAATCCAGTATCAAAAAAACAACCCAACCCTTTGAACTACTACACTTAGACTTGTGGAGACCTTACAAAGAATCATCTCAAGATGGTGCATACTATGTGTTTGCAATAATGGATTATACCAGGGCAACCTGGACATCCTTGATGAGAACCAAACAACAAACCTTAACCTTTTCAAGCATTTAAGTAGTTTACTTCAAAACGAGTTTGATAAACCGATTAAGACCATTACACAATGGTTCTGAGTTTGTGAATCATGTGTTTCATAATTACCTCTCATAATAAGGAATTATTCAGCAGAAAACTTGTGTTTACACACCCTAGCAAAACTGTGTTATGGAAAGGAAACACAAACACCTTTTGCAAGTTGTTAGAGCCCTCATGTTTCAATCTAAACTCCTAAAGAAATTTTGGGGTTATTCCATTCTTATGGCCACTCACATCATTAATAGACGTCCTACTAAAGTTTTGGCCTATAATAACACCTTTTGAAATGTTTTTCAGAAACCTCACAATTATAATGCTTTGAGAACCTTTTGGTTGTTTATGCTTTGTAACAAAAACCAGTCCACACAAACTCAAATTTGACCAAAGATCCTTTAAATGTGTTTTTTTAGGATATAGCCTGGGTCAAAAGGCTTATAAAGTCTATGATTTAGATAGACATAAGATTTAAATTTCCAGAGACGTTATTTTTCTTGAAAACACCTTTCCTTTTCATAATTTCAAACAAAACTTTGATGAACTAGTTGTTTTACCCTTGACTATACCTGATATCCAACCTAAATCTGCCCTTACTGATAATCAAGTATAACACCCCCTACTTCACTTGATTCTGATTTGATACAACATATGATTTTATTGAACATCACTCACCACATGTTATGGCACTAGTAGTTAGGAAGAGTACTAGAATGAAAGTGAAACCAACATGGTTAAATGATTATGTTATAAATGTTGGTTACAGTTCTCCTGCTGCCATGATAAATTAAACAAATCAACCTACTTCTTCCCCACAGACCACAAACTTTTCCAGTCATCAATACACATCATTTTTCTGCTCCATAAATATCACTCTTGGCTAATGTGTCGAGTATAAAGGCACCAGCTTCTTACAAGCAAGCCAGTACTAATGCTGAATGGGTTCAAGCCATGGAAACTGAAATTGCAGCATTAGAGAAAAATCAAACATGGGAATTAACTACTCTTCCAGTTGGAAAGAAAGCCATATGGTCAAAATGGATGTTCAAGTTGAAAATTAAGCCAGTTGGCACAATAAATAGGTATAAGGTGAGGCTAGTGGCTTAGGGCTGAAGGCATTGACTATTTAGACAGCTTCTCACCGTAGCATAGCTGGTACCAGTAAGAATTTTCTTACCTTTTGCAGTAATGAAGTCTTGGCCTCTGTGTCAACTAGATATTAACAATGTTTTTTTGTATGCAACACTTAATAAAGAGGTATATATGGTTCCACTAGAGGGGTATACCAAGTGTCAAATGGGACAGGTTTGCAAGAAGTCTTTTTGTGGCTTAAAACAAGCCTCTGGGCAATGGAACATAGAATTGTGTCAATAACTTCAAGTCTTTAGATTCAAACAATCGATACATGATCACCGTCTATTCATCAAGCAGTCTTTAAATTCCTTTCTTGCTCTTCTGGTGTATGTGGATGATGTCTTAATCATTAGAGATTCTGAAACAAAAATCACTGCAGTCAAGCATTACTTGGACACTTTGTTTATTATTAAGGATCTTGGTTCTGCCAAATACTTCCTAGGATTAGAGATTGCAAGAAGTAAAAATGGTACCACAATTAATCAAAGGAAGCACTTATTAGACATTCTAGAAGATACTGGAATGTCGGGAGCTAAGCATGCTTCAACACCAGCTTCCAAGGGACTTAAACTTGCAGCTAATCAAGGGCAAACAATTCAAGATCCAGACAAATTTCGAAGGCTCATTGCCAGGTTATTTTATTTAAACTTTAATAGGCTTGATATCACATTCATAGTTCAGCAATTAAGTTAGTTTGTGGGATCACCTTGCCAATCACATTGGGATGCAACAATGCACCTATTAAGATACCTCAAGAACAGCCCTTCCAAGGGCTTATTTTATTCATGTTCTAGTTCCCTACAGCTTTAAGCCTACTATGTTGTTGACAAGGGCATCATGCATTGAGACTTTTGGAAATGATTAATATTATATATTATTTCTTATAGTTTCAGTTGTACCCAATTTGAAAATCTAATCCAGTATCCAGTATTAACCAAAATAATTTGAGACTTTTGCAAATGAATAACTCGCTTTGAACTTGTTTTTTCACCTGCTAATAATATTTATTGTCGGGTAGCATAGCAAGTAATGAAAAGTTTTGTAGCATAGCAAGTAATGAAAAGTTTTGTATAATCCATACCAAATCATTGCACTAGTAAATGGATCAGGTTAGATGAATTTGAATTGAATTAATTTTGGATCAAATTAAATTTAAATTACATATATTTCTTCAAATTCATTTAGATTAGATTATTTTAAATTATGGATATCCATTAGATATTTGACGCATACGAGGCTAGCATTACCTATATATTTATATTTATACTATATATAAAAGTGACTAACTAGGGAAAATTTTTTTGGACATAAAAATATATATAATTATTCTAAATTGACAATAATAATCTTAAGTTATAAATTTAAATAGATGAATAATATTTTTTATCAAACAAATTATTAATTTAAGCTTTGAAATTTATGATTATTTAGAATGACTGAATAATGGATAAAGATGTTTATGTTTTTAAGTTAGTGTTATTTTATTTTTAAAATATTTAAAAATTAAAATATTTATATACTATATAATATATCTATACTATATATAAAAGTGACTAATTAGAGAAAAATTTATTAGACATAAAAATATATAAAACTTTAAAATTGACAATAAAAACCTTAAGTTATAAATTTTAATCTATACTATATATAAAAGTGGCTAAGTGAGGAAAACTATTTTGGTACTATACATAAAAGTGGTTAACTAGGAAAAATTGTTTTGGACCTAAAAATATATTAAAAAAATTTTAAATTGACAATAATAAACTTAAGTTATAAATTTTAATTGGATGAATAATATTTTTTTTATCAAACTAATTATTCATTTAAACTTTGAAATTTATGATTATTTAGAATAATTGAAATAATGCATACAAATAGTTATGTTTTTAAGTTAGTGTTATTTTATTTCAAAAATATTTAAAATTAAAATATTTATATCTATGTACTATATCTATGCTATACATAAAAGTGGCTAACTAGAGAAAAAAATTAGACATAAAAATTTATAAAACTTTTTAAATTGATAATAATAATTTTAAGTTATAAATTTTAATCTATACTATATATAAAAGTGACTAACTAAGAAAAACTTGTTTGAACATAAAAGTATATAAAATTTTTGTTAAGTTGGTAATAATAACTTGAGGTTCTAAATTTTAGTTGGATAATATATCTTTATCAAATTAATTATTAGTTTAAACTTTGAAATTTATTATTATTTAGAATAACTAATGGAAAATTTTTTTTATGTTTTTAAGTTAGTGTTTATTTTATTTTTAAAATATTTAAAATTAAAATATCTATATCTACATACTATATCTGTACTATATATAAAAGTGGCTAATTAGAGAAAAAAAATTTTGGACATAAAAATATGTAGAAATTTTAAATTGACAATAATAACTTTAAATTATAAATTTTAATTGAATGAATAATATTTTTTTATAAAACTAATTATTAGTTCAAACTTTGAAATTTATGATTATTTAAAATAATTGAAATAATGGATAAAGGTGTTTATATATTTTTAAGTTAGTGTTATTTTATTTTATAATACACACACACACACACACACACACACACACACACACACACACACACACACACACACACATATATATATATATATATCTGTGTGTGGCTAAATAATTTTTTTTTTAGATATAAAGGGTATGTAACTTTAAAATTAATAATAATAATCTTAAATTATAAATTTTAATTAGATGAATAATATTTTTTATAAAATTCATTATTAGTTTGAACATTGAAATTTATGATTATTTAAAATAACAATATTTATCTATACTTTATATAAAAGTAGGTAATTAAGGAAAACTTTTATGAGGGTAAAAGGTCTTATTTTTTTTAAAATTGACAATAACAATCTTAAGTTATAAGTTGTAATAGAATAAATAATATTTTTTCATAGAACTAATTATTAATTCAATTTGAGTATTTGAAATAATAGAAATAGTAGATATTGTTTCAATTTTTGAAATTTATAATTACTTAAAATAACTAGAATAATGGATACAAATATTTATATCTTTATATCAAACAAAAAATTAATTAGATAATTCATTACTACAATCTTTTCTCATGCAAATTCAAAAATTATTTATATTCAATTATAAATATTTGTCTCTCTCTTTCTTTGTATTTTTTTACATTGTGTGTTTGTGTGTAAATTTTTTTAATTTTTAAATGAAAATTTATTTCCTTTTTTTAGTGTTGGGTTAAAAAAAAATCAATGATATCGTGTCTAAAAGAAAATCACATTAAGTTATTGCGATCAATAAATAAATAACTGTACAAAAAATAAAGTATCAAAGTTTTTATTGCTTCAAAAATAATTGATAGAAAGTTATTCTAATCATACATGAAATAGACAACTATGTAAAATTATATTGATAGATAGTGAGATTTAGATTTTTACATTATAATTTCTTTTGTAGATTTTATTCATTAATTTTATTTCTTTAAAATGTTTATTATTTTATTGGAATAAAAATACACACAACAATATTTAATTATGTAGTTGAAAAATTCAAGAATTTTTTTGAGAAGGAAAAAACTTATACTATTTATAATGGTGCAGTAAAAAATGTTAATATAATATTTATTAATGTGAATTAAAAAACAAAATTATATTTTACTTCCTTCATAATTATTAAAGAAAAGTACATTATCGGTTTTTAAAGAAGTAATATTTTATAACATCATCTCTTTTAATAAAGTTGAGAAGAAAATAGAAAATTTACAATTTTTATGTATTCAATTTTTTAAACATTTTTTTATTTTATCTATACTTTACTTAATATGAACTATTATATTTTACATATTTTTTAGATATCTTTGATATAATTTTTCATGTTAAAATTTCAATTAATATTTTAAGATAAAATATAGCACTGGATAAAAGAAAAATTATAATAGTTAATTCCAAATGAGAATAATATTTTTATTTATACTTGAATTTTTATTTAATAATATATATTTGTATATTTAAATATTGTCTAAATACAGATAAAAAAGAATGTAAGTAATTTTATAGGGACATTTAGCAAAAAAAAAAAAAATACTAATTGAAAGATTTAGTAGAAAATAAAGAAACACTAATTAAAAACGAGATTGAAAACTATCTATGTCAAATTGTAAATTTTCATTTTATAAAGTTAATTTATTTGTATTATAGATAATTTCAACTTATAATCTATAATGTTAAATTTTTTTATATATGTTTTGTTAGATTAAACTTTATATAATTGTTAGTTTAAACTCTAATAGTATTATTTTTCTCAAATGGATAACTTTTTTTTAACTCTTATTTAGTTTTTAATTTTGATTTTTAATCATTTTATCTTAAATGTATTTTTCATTCACTTATTAATAAAAATTATATTTAGTAAAAGTTTATTCTATATGTATTTTAAAACATTTTAATTGTTTATAATTTTATATAATTTATTCTTTTTATTTATATAAATATAAAATAAAAAAATAATTAATTTATATGACTAATAATTATTTTAATACCGTGCATGCACGTGAAGTAAAAATTAGTTGATATAAATGGGTCAGATTTTATTTGGATTGTTGAATAAATTATAATTATTTTAAATAATTTAAATTAATTAATTGGATTAACTCAAAAATTGGGTTAGAATTAATTTAATTTTGATTGATTTGTAGATAAGGTCAAGTCAAATTCAAATGAAATTAATTCTGAGTTGGATGATTTAGAATTGAATCAAATTGAGTTATTTTTAAACAGATTTGAACTAGATTAAAAATTATCATCTGTCCATATCATCAATCCGGACCCAATTCAACCTAAAAAAAAAAAAAAAATCAGTCCATCCAATCACATTGCATATCCAATTCAATGAAGAATATATAGGAATTGACGTGAAAAATACTTAAATGTCTCCATAAATGCATATACTAACTTAAAAATTCTTTAATTGTATACTAAAAAAAATTTAGGAACTGACACAAGTTAAATATTTGTTATACTATAAAATTATAAAACAAAATTTGATTCAACTTCTGATTGATTGAAATTTCTGCCTTATAGTAATTTGAAATTCAGTAATCACACTGGCAACTTCAAAAACTAAAAACTAGTTTGAGAGATTAAGAAAATTTTCTCATTGTTTAATTTTTTACATTCAATTTTATAAATATCAGACTAATATAAAAAAATGCGTCCTCAAATTCGTCAAAAAAGAGATTTATTCTCAATTAAACTGGTCGACAGTTTGTTTTTAAGTCGCATAATTGCAATCAACATTTCTTAAGGAAAATCATATATAGCCTATCTTCAGTCATTTCAACAACCCTTCAATTAATCCGCTGCGATTCCAGTTCATCGAATTTATGACTTGGGACCGCATGCACTCCTTGACGATTTTGGGCTGGTTTTGCACTGGCAAATAGTTGACTGGACCCGGTTGATTCTAGTTGGAAACCAGTCATTGAACATGTTTTCCTTTCTTTATCCCGCTCATAGAAAATATGCATATCAAGAAAATGGCCGTAATAATGGAAGAAATTAAACGGAAAAGAAATTAATACGGAGTTGCGTGATTTGATCAATTCGACTTACATCCACAGATAAAAAAAATTTTTATTTCTGTGGGAGTCTAATCGCAAGCTCTGACCACCTGCAATAGCAGCCTAGTCGCGGGCTGCAATTAGTGTCACGCTTGTGACAGCTCTTTTCCGATCCATATTGCAAGGGGTTTCCGTCTGAGCTCGTAGGCTTGCCACTAAACTCAGTTTTATTAGGTTCATGTTTCACTTGAAATATGCCCCATTTGCAATGCAAGGTTAATGCATAGCATAAAATCAGAGGATTTATTGAAGTAGACACTGCTAAATATCCCATCGTGCGATAGCGAACAGTGTTATCATTCTAAGGCCGTGCTTGATTTTCATTTTTATGAAATAGCTATATAATACTATGTATCATTTTCTATGACTATTTGGATTAGTTTCTATATTTTTTTAATGAGTTTCTGAAGTTACATTTTTCTATTTCAAATTGTTGGATTATGTTTCGACCAAAAAAAAATGTTGGATTATGAGCTTAGGTCCGTCCATATTGGGGGCTCAACGTAATGATTTAAACGAACTGTCGAAGACCATTACTTAATCTATATAAAACTTCCCACAAATGAGAAGTTAACATCCGTGAGAAAAAAAACAATGCAAAATTACACTATGTAAAACTTTCCACAAATGAAAAGTTAACATTTGAGAAAAAAACAATGCAAAAACAATAATTTCTTTTTTTCAAGAAAACAGAACAGTTATACTTTCTATAATTTGACATTTGAATTTAGATCTTGAAGATAGAGAATTTTCATGTGTGATTTGGCTTACAATCAGTAATACAAGCACCACTTTAATTTGTTTCCGCACTTCAACAAGTAAGTATATTTGATTTATTTGTTGTTCAATTAATTGTTGGAGATTACTTTTTTCACAAATATTCAAAACAAATTTGACGATAAATAGTAATTTACCAAACGGCATGGATAAAGGCAGATATAATGAGGGGCAATAGTGTTTGGCCATTTTATTTTTTTATTTCTAGATACAGAATTTATTGAAATATGTATTAAATGAATGAAAAAATTATGTGTTTGGTGAATTGAAGTTAAACTGTATTTTAGTATGATCATTATTACCATAAAAAACGTATTTGATTCTCTAAAAAATAATACAAATAATCGAAAAGTATAGAAAATGAATATCAAACTAAATTAATTATGTATTTGATTGAAAAAAACAAAATAAAATACACCGTTTGGAGTTATATTACTGTAGGGCGCAATGAACACTATCCCTGTCAGTGTTCATACATACCACATTTGGTATATATTTTAAATACACGTAATATTACCACAAACAATTAACTCTCTATATTATTTTTATTTATTTTCTGTATTGATTGTAGAAAAAATTCTAAACACTCCCTCAGAGCAACACATGATGGTTTTCCTCCGTCCGCACCATATCTGTGTGTCTTTATCCTTATTAGATACTTTTCTGAATACTCTTGAAGAGTAAGTGGTGAGAAATAGCTCTAAGTCATCGTTTGGGATTTCGGCATAGAATGAGACAGATCTCATTTGGAAATTCCATTACTTTCCATTTTCTTAATTTTTTTCATAAAATTGCTATTTTTTTAGAATTAAGAAATATATAATTTTCAATCTTTTTTAAATTTTATTATTAAATTATACTGAGCTCACTTTTTACTGATGTGGGCAGAAAATGAATATAAAAAAGTTTATGTCAACATGACAATGTTAGCATATTTGGACAGCATTAATCTATTTTGTACTGAAGCATCTAATAACAATAAAATCAAGTTGCCAGAGTAAATTATAAATCTATTTTTCAATATGTCCGGAATTACAATTTTTTGTTCTCTTTGTCCTATTCATTTAATTTCATGCATGCGGAGACCAGGGCATATGATATTTCCTTTGTTTCGTAAAGATTGTCACCGTCTAATTTTTATATTGTTTAAGAAAAATATTTAACATTTTATCAATTCACAATTTATAGTACTTTCTTCATTCCATAATAGATATGGTTTAAAGTTTTTGCATATATATTAAAAATTGTATTTAATAGGTGTTATTACATATAAAAAAGACTATGTTACCCTTAATTAATTATTTTTATAAATTATTATGCACTTTACAAAAAATAATTATTCTGAAAGAGAGAAAATGTGAAGTTGAAAAAATTAATTAATATTCATTGATAATTGTAAAGTATCAAGTATTATGGAATAAAAATTTTTCTCTAGAATGACATTTATTTTGAAATAAATAGAGTATATTTATTCATTTATATCATCAATTATATTTAATGAGAAATTAAAAATACTTCTCTACTTTAATAATTAATGAGGGTAAATTAGAAAATACGCTTATAAATATTTCCAATTTAATAAAAATGGGCATGTCTTTTGAGACGTTCCAAAACTGAATGACAGACAATATTTTTGAGATGAAGAGAATATAACTTAAAAAATCGACTTGAATTTGATATGACTTAAAAATTTTAAAATAATTTGAACATTTTTTTATCAAATTTGAATCAATCTTAATTCGATTTATAGGTTAATTCGAACTAATATGACTTTAATTCGAATAACTTAAATTAAGTTATTAAAATAATTAAAAATTTATTTAATATTTTATTTTAAAAAGTTAATATCATAAGTGACCAAAAATCACTCAAATTCTTTTTTTATGCCTTGATCTAATAATTAAATTAAATCTAAAAAATAATCTTAAAAAATGACCAAAATTAACGTTACTTTAAAATAATTAGTACGAAATTGATTCCATTTAAAGTCCGTTTGCCACTCTTCAAATGTTTTAAATAAAAATCACAGTTTTATGAATATATAGTGGCAGATGTGATAAATTTTAGTTTTAACTTGAAATGATCCATAATGCATTTTAATATAGGCTAAAAAATTTAGGATCAAACTCATTAATTCTTAATCTGACCTAACTCATCATCCATATGAACACAATCAAAATCAAATTAGTCGATAATTCATATATTATATGGGTTTAATTTAATATATTATTTAAAATATATTTATAAATATTAATAAATTAAAATATGTATTACATAAATAAATGATATATTTTTTAAATAGTTAGTATATGCATACTATTTTTAGTCTTATTTTATTTAATTGTGTATATGCATATTATTTTTAGCCGTATTTTATTTAATTGTCTATTTTGTAATCTTTTAAAGTATATTTTTATTTTATTTATTATTTTTTATTTGATAATTTTATATGCCATATTTTTATTTTATTTATTATTTTTTATTAGATAATTTTATATGCCAAATCAATAGATATGCAAAACTTATAGATATTGATTAATGATCAGAAAGTATTACCATCCATGTCTAGAATGATCTCTTCCTCCATTTTTTTTTTTCTTTTCAGAACGTGAAATATTAAAAAGAGAGGAAATTATTAAATTTAAATCTTCATATTAGACTAATAAAGTTTCTCCTCCTCAACATGGAAATTATAACATAACAGTACATAATTGATGATCTTTTTTTTTTTTCTTTGCAATTTGTTATTCACAAAAATCTTTTCAGCCTTTCATAACATGGAGGTTCACCTCACCCTATCATAAAGCTTGTTACGACCGGTTGGTGGTAGGAGGCTAATGGTCCGATGGTCCATTTTTGTTGAATTCAGGCACTCAGATTGGTGGTTGCCCCATGAGTAGAGGCAACAGTATATGATTCTATTGGAGAATTTAATTCGAACTCGCTCGGAAAAATTAATTCAAACTTTTAGATTAATTTAAATGATTCGATTTAAATTATTAAATATATTAAAAAATAAAATATTTTCTTTATTTTCAATTATATATAGACTTAATCAATTATTAGTTTTTATTATGTACAATCATTTATTTTAAAATAATAAATTATATTTAATTTATTAAATATTTAAATGAATATAAAAAATTTTAATTAAATTATATTTATATAAAATGTATCTAATTAAAAAAGTTTCTCTAAAAAATTATTGTTTTTAATAAATTATAAAAAAAATATCGCATAAACAATAAAAAAATTTAAATAAATATTTTAAAAACATAATAATAAAAGTGAAACAAATAATCCTATTCTATCCTATTTGAAATATTATTTTTAAAGATAAATTTAAAATTCAAGTTCAACTTTACTCAAAACTGATTCACTTCATCATGATTCGACTCAACTTATTTGCCACCTTATTAATCTGGTGATAATGGGATGACTGACCTAATTTATAATGCCATTTCTTCAAACATTATCGTTACCTGTTCTACCTACTAATAACATCATTCTTGTATAATTAAATGTATGGTCATAGCCCTATAAATTTAAGAAATGGTCCCTCTTGCACACTGTCTTCAACATATATATATATATATATATATATATATTGAAAGAGGCAAAAGAAAGTATTTTATTATTTTATTCTTTCGATTTTGTACTTTATTTTCATGTATGACAGATAGCATTTGCATAATTTTATCTTTAATTGAGTAAACATAAGGGATCAAAATTATTTACCAATGCGAAAATTTATTTTGTTAAAAAAAAAAACTAAAGTGGTGGTGTAATTTTCCAGCTAAAAGTAAAAACGACAAATTTAGTTTGCTACAATATGAGTGAGTATTGTTGCAAACTTTCAGTTAAAAAAAAGGAAGAATTTACCAAAAGTAAATGGGGGCAACACAATGGGATTTCAGTCGTGATGATTAAGTTTTTATCTTGTAGTATAAAGAGTCAGAATCAGAAGTTTAAACTCCTAATAGTCGTCATCCCTCTTAAATATTTTCAATGTACTTTTTTTTTTAAAGCATATTAAGAGGGATAGTATTATTGGACACTGAGTACCCCTTGACAGCGAATAGAAATGAATCTAAAATCTTTAGAAATTTTTCCCAAAAGAAAAAGAAAGAATATAGAAAAATAAAGTCTCAATCGTAAACTCAAAACTAAATAATAAATGTGATGGCACACAATAATTAAATCAATGAGGTTAATTAGTATTACCTCTTAAGCTTTTCAATATTGTACTAAATAATCCTTTAGTTTTATATATAACACTAAAGCGTCCTGGCGTTTTGATTATGTTAGGTTAAGATATCATTTTATTAAAATTCTATTAAATAAGCATAAAAAATCTCACATTGAAAACCTACCAAAAAAATATAAGGGTATTTAATGATTTGCACTAAACTATATAATTAATTAGTTTTAATCTCTTAGGAATAGTTGTTCTAAATTCATTTTAATCTATTAATTATCGGGCTTAACTTTTACCTAATTTGTGTTACTTCTATTCCTTCAATTCAATTTCTTTACATTTCTAATATAATATCATAGTAGATATGATCCAATTTAATTTTTGTCTGTCATCCAATTTCTCATCTTGATATCTAGTCCCAGTGGCCTGGTTTAGTGTTGTCATTGGATTCAATTCAATTTTGATTTTAGAAGGAAATTTTTCAATTTAAAATGATCAACTGATGTTGTTGCCACTTGGGGAGGGTATTAAGTGTCAAAATTTTTACATTGAAAACCTATACAAAAATATAAAAGTATATAATAGTTTGAGTTTAATTACATAATTGATTAATTCTAATTTTTTAGTACTGGTTAACCCAAACTCATTTTAACCTATTCATTCTTAAACTTAACCTATACCTCTTTCTTTTATCACCTCTATCCTAGTTTAATTTCTTCACATTTCTAATAATACCTTTAATTTTGATTTTCTAACCCTATCACCATCACTACCACCACTATGACATATCTTTAAATTTTTGTTTTATAACCTCTCTCTTTTTTTTTTTTTTTGATATGTTTTTAAGGGTAACGAATAAGGGAAATTAAGAAAAAGCAAGGGGTCGCACTTTATTAATTAATTAGAAAATTTAATTTTTAAAATTAAAGTGGCGATGTAAATTTTATCAAAAGTAAGGACACATTTAGTTTGCTATAAAACATAAGCGAGAGTTATCATAAAATTTTAGTCAAAAATAAGGGAGATAAATTTAATGTTTTGAAACAAAAACAGTGTAAATTTTTTGCTAAAAGTAAATGGGATTTTGAATGTACAAAAACACAATGAGATTTTGCTATGGATGATTGAGTTTCTATCTTATAGTATAAAAAGTTAGAAGTTCAAACTCTTAATAATCTAAATCCCTCTTAAATATTTTGAATGTACCAAAATTCTTTTTACATAACTGTTAATTTTTAAAGGCTTAAATTATTAGTTAATATTTCAATATCAACATTTTTTTGAGGTTTTTTCAGAAAATGTGAGATGAATAATTTTATTATTTTAAAAGAAGTATTGACATAGCACATATAGGTATAATCTAACGGTGACAGTCCTAAGTTCGAGAAGAAGAGAGCTATCACTTATTGTGCAACTCATAATACTATTTCAACTTATTCAACCTCCTATACATCAAAATTCCATTTCAAGTTAGCTAGACAGATGAACGTCCTATAGATAAAAAAAATCGCATTCCAAATTAGCTAGACAGATATTTTAGTCCTTATAAATATATGGATATCCTCCTTTACTAAGCCGATTTTTCAAAGTGAGTTCTGTCCCCCTTATCTAGCTTTAATTGGCTATCAGAGCCTCTTTAGCTATGGTATTTTTAGCACGGTATCCTTGTGATTGATATACTTCCTAGTGATGAGCCACTAAAGGGAGTATTACGAGTAGCTAGAAAAATATTCTGAATTTTATATATGGATGAGTTCTACCCCCTTATACAGTGTCAATGTTGGTATTAAAGAGACTCTTCAGCTGTGGTACTTCTGGCACTGTATCATTGGAGATTGAGCATTCCTTTATAGTGGATAAAAACTTAAAATCCCTACAAATTTATTAGATAAAGAGAAAGAATATAGAAAAATAAAGTATCAATATATAATATTTATAGTAGTAAAATAATAGGCTTAACCTTATAACTCATTAAGAAACACAAAATCTTATTAAATAGATAGAAATAATAAAATTTAATAAAATATGAGCAAACTTTCTAAATAATAAATATTATATTCTTCCTATTCAAAAATAAAGAATAGGAACGAACATACATAAAAATATTCCTATATAATATTTTAATTTGAGAGCAAAGTGATACTATCCGAGTCAAGATGGTCTAAGCTCAACATGTATAAAGTAAGCTCGACTAGATTTCATTCATGTTAGTGTCCCCACAACGTGGAGTTTGGCCATTTTGCATACGAACCTTGGATACAATTTCTCAATTTTTTATTCAGACTCCCTTTCTTTCTTTTTACAACTTCTTTTTTATTTCCCTTTTAATTTTTGCAATCCCTTTTTACAATTCCTTTTCAATTGCGCAACCTCTTTCCACCTTGGAAGGAAGCAAATTTATGATTTAAAAAATTTTTACAATCACTTTTTCCAATATATTCATAAAAGATAGATTACAATTTTAAAATTTATGAAATAAAAAATTCATTAAATCTAATTTTTTTAATTTCATGAATTTCAAAATTTATAAATTTTAATTTTTCAATCTAAATGAGACTATAAAATTTTAAGGTAAAAAGAGATTGTGCAATTGAAAAGGGATTATAAAAACTTTTTATGATTCAGTGTTATTTTCACTAATCGCCCTTAACCTTTCAGTTATAATCTCAATCATAATCTTAACCACCAACATCAAGATGTTATGTCAGCGCTCTCATCGATGCCTCCATCCTAGACCACATATTAAACAACCTATCACATTCACTGAGATAGCTACCTCGGTTAGCTCGGTACTTTGTTTGTTATCGTTGGCATTTTCTTAAGAACTCGACTTCTTCTTCTTTTGGTTCTCCTTTTTCTTCAATCTCTAGCTCTATTTCCATGTCTAGACTTGCCCTTTATAGTGTATATCTCTCTTTTGACAAACTACTATCTTTGATTATTTCTATAATTGGTGTTTCATGGGAAGACAATCCCATAGACGAATGGGGTTTTAAGGATGGCAATGCAGTCTCCATTGGAAATAGTAAGTAAAGAATGCAAATCAAAAGGAAAAGAAGAATAACTTATGCTGACAATTGCATAGAGGTTTCACAATAATAGTGACAGTTACAACAATCTTTCACAATAGCGAGCAATGCCTTTTTCTAGTATTTGCTACGAAGTTTTCAAGCTGGGGGGAGGTAACTAAAATGCCTCAAGGGAGATGAATTGACATCTTCTGCTACAGTTTTGATTTTTTAAAGGAAAGTTCAACTCATCATGACTCTCTTTGAATGGCTGCCAATTGCTTAGGGCAGTTAGGTATCTGATAAATATTTTGAATTTCAAAGTTTTTATTCTGTAATTTAAAACATTGTTTATTTCTCGGTGGATGCCAATCCGGCCTTTCCTCCTACCTCAAAATTTCCTCCTCCATTATCTTTTGCCTCCATGACGTAAATGGACTCAGAGCATTGTGCTACTACTACTACTACTACGAAAATTTAATAGGCCAATATGCAAAAAGTGAGCCTGGCTCGATTTCATTCAGGCTAGTATCCCCATACTATGGGTAGCTCGGCCTATTTGCATGCTTCATTATAATAAGCTTGTAAGCCCATCTCTTGTTTATGTTATTTAGTCGGAGAAGGATAACTCATGGTCTCTTATATAAAGAGTTGTCCTTTATATATTTATTCTAGTCTCTCTTAAATACTTCTAAATGGGGATGAGCATAGATCCTAGATATATCGAATTAGACTGATTAATCATACCGAAGAATATTTAAAATTAAAAAAATCAAAATATTCAAAAAATAATCGAACCTAATCCAAAAATAACATAACTGATCTAAATCAGAGTAATAATTCAAGATGATACCAATTATTAATTTTTATCCTATTTGAATAATTGAATTGATCTGAACCAATATATATATATATATAT
>CATIWR010204511.1:0-17611 GCA_949677035.1 Omphalea diandra | reverse complement strand
GGTTGCTCATTTTGACTTAGAGTCGCATTAAATGGATGTCAAGACGACATTATGGTGATCTGGGTGAAAAAGTTTACATGGTGCAACTTAAGGGTTTTAAAGAAAGTGGTAAAGAATACTTAGTTTGTAAGCTGAAGAAATCTATAAATGGTATCAAACAAGCTTCTCGTCAATGATATCTCAAATTTGACGAGACAATCACTTCACTTGATTTCACAGAGAATAAGATAGTTCAATGCATTTACCATAAGATCAGTGAGAGTAAATTTATATTTCTTGTTCTTTATGTTGATGATATTTTATTGGCTAGTAATGACATTAGGATGATTTGTGAGACTTAACAATTACTTTCTAGGACTTTTGATGTGAAAGATCTTGGAAAGACATCTTTTGTCTTGGGTATTGAGATTTATCGTGATCGGTTCCATCATTTATTGGGTCTTTCTTAAAGATCCTATATTGATCATGTGCTTAGTAGATTCAATATGCAATCTTGAAAAGATGGTGATACTCTTGTTGTGAAAGGAGATAAATTTAGTAAGGAGCAATGCCCTAAAAGTGATATAGAGAAAAAAAAACCCTGAATAATATTCTTTATGCCAGTGTTATTGGCAACTTGATGTATGCCCAAGTGTGTACAAGATCAGATATTGTATACACTGTTAGTGTTTTGGTCGATATCTTTTTAATCCTCGATGAGATCATTGGGTAGCTGCTAAGAATGTAATGAGATACTTGCAAAAGATGAAAAATTATATATTTGTTTATGGGCAAGTGGATGATCTTGAAGTAGTGGGGTATTCTGACTTTGATTTTACAGATTGTCAAGATGATATAAAGTCCACTTTGGGTTATATTTTTATACTTGCTAGTGGTGTTATTTTGTAGAAGAGTGTTAAATAAACACTTACAGCTTCTTCTACTATAGAAGCTGAATTTGTTGCTTGTTATGGTGCTAGTACACAAGCTATATGGTTGAAGAATTTTATTTATGGGTTGCTTGTGGTCGATTCTATTACTAGGCCACTTTGAATCTATTGTGATAATAACGCTGTTGTGTTCTTTTCTAAAAACAATAAAAGTTCGAGTGGTTTTAACTATATGAATATTAAATATCTTACAGTTAGAGATTTAGTGAAAAAATAAGAAATTGAAATTGAGTACATTAGTACTGATTTGATGTTAGTTGATCCTCTAACCAAATGATTTAGACACATAATTTTCAAAAAACATGTTAATGATATGGGTGTGACAGGGTCTTTTAATGTGTTTGGTTAGTGGTAGTTTTGTATTTGTGATTGAATGTCTAAGTTAAATAATTTTACTACATTGCTTATTCATATATACTTATTTATATGAGTTGAGTACTTTGTAGTTGTTTATTATGTATATGTACACATTTAATGTGTTTATATATATATATATAACATGTTATAAGTTATGTGTGATGTGCTTAAGATTAGCATAATTATCTTATATATTAATTAGTTTCCAATTGTGTTTTTGGAAACAAGACTAATGCATATTTTGTGTGTATTTCCAAAATATAAACAAAAGTCTTATTGCGAAACCTTGTAAGTTTTCTCTCTACTGGTTTGAGCATGTGCGAAAGAGAAATGTTTAGAGGACTGACAATGAAAATAGTGTATTGATCACATGTAAGTGTTATTTTCTTGCTACACTGTCATATCAAAATTTAGGTCGGTTAAGTTATCAATATTTGTGATTGTGGATTGGTATTATGTCAATAAGGAGTATAATTACTGTCATGATCCGATATTGATGATTTAATGTGGACAAGATTATGTTTAAGGTGTCATTTTATCAATAAATTATATATTTTCTAAAATTTTGTGGCCACATTTGAATTTAAAGTATTCAGTTTGAGAGTCGCTTTCAAAAATATTTTTTTATAAAACATAAAAAAAATTTCATAATTAATATTATCCAAGTGGAAGAATGTTAAAAAAATTTTGTGTAGGCTAATATTAATTATTGGTTTGTTTTAATTTTTTATAAAATGGATTGAATAATATAGTTTATTGATTAGTGTTAAGCCCAATTAAATTGTGATCAAATGAGTTATGAGCTTATGATACATTTAGTTGGCCGATATGAAAGACGGTTATGTGTATGTCTAATTTAATATGGATCTGTGTTGGGTGAACCTGTTAAATTTATTATAAATAGGCTAAGTTCTCTCTCCTATCTTTTAACTCTAACCCTAGTTGTCACACCCATTTGTAACCGTCTTGAGAGAAGGTCAAAAACTTAGCTCTCATTTTCAATCATTCTGATATATTTTCTTAGTGTTTAATTTCGATGGTTGTAATTATAACTCAAAACAATTTTGGATTTAATCCGCAAACATGTATGAAATTCATTTCTACTTAACTATTGATCGGTGTTCTAAATTCATGTATTAGATTCTAAATAAATTCTTACAGTTTAGGTAAGGAGACATGCTTATTAGCACATTTGTACTACTTGATTGTTGTGCCATAGCTCCTCTTGCCCACCAAGTCGCTATAATGGCCAAGGTAAGTATGGTCTCAATCCTCCGAGCTTCCATTTACGATATATAGAAATTTCTGGCTAGAGCGTAATGCAGCAAAAGGAATATTGTTTTCTGGCGTTTGTAGGGAGATGAGAGGGGTGAAGGTCTATAAAGGAAAGTTTGTGAACTGTATAGTGTTAGCTGGCTAATGTAGTTCACCAACTTTTCCTACTTGATAACAAAATTGGTAAACAACTCTCATCTTTGAGACAACAAAATTAATTTATTGTATTAGTAAAGTCAGAGTTATGTGTCTGTTTGAGAATTGCTTCCATTTAAAGCCTGATCAGTGGGTATCTATATCACATAAATGGATTATAGATTGCTGATGCTGGTCTAAATTGATGCTAACATATTTTAGCACACACTTCCTTTTCATGCAAAATGTGGAAGGAAGGTCAAAGAAGCTATAACTTACAGATATATATACATAGATCTGTAAGTTATAGAGTTCTGAAGATGATTAAAAAAAAAAACTAGTGCATTACATAAATTTCAGTAATAGGATAGAAGTAGCTTCTTATTGTTGCAAACAGTTGTAAAAAGTACATATCAGAAACAATATAACGAAATTCAATACGTTAACTTAACATGGTCATAGATGTAACTTGTAGAAGAACAATCTCCAAATAGCAGAAAGCTCAGAATCTAACGACACTTGAAGCACATAAAGCAATGAAAATGATGAATATAGTAGGATGAAGTTGCATTGTTATGACGCTTGCAGCCGATGTGCCACCTGCTGTTGGCACGGTCTTAGAACCACCTCCTGTATTTTTCCCAGGAATAATATAGTCATAAAGAATACTATTTTGTTTTGCGAAATGACATAAGGAGCAGTGTCCAATCTAAATTATTTTAAAATTTTGGAAAGTATGCAATTCCATTTGCAAACTTCGAATTGGACTTGTGACTGAAGCGTTAATTTCATATATACCTGCAGGAATGCTTGGCAGTGCTGGTCTATCAGGAGTTTCAGATGTATCATCCGGAGAATCTGCCGGGGGACTAACTGGAGGAACTACTGGTGGAGTTGCTGGACCATTATTAACAGCTGATTGAAATTGAAACATAACCAAAATGATGTCAATATATTCATATTAAAGTGCTTGATATAATCTATTACATGTAATGAAGCCTAAGTTGACATACCATTGCATAGGCTAACAGGCGGTGTTTTCACATTACAAGCTCCAGGGAGTGATAGAGCAAGGGTTTGGTTGATGGAAATGCCTAGTGATGAGCCACCACCACTAAGCAGTTGACACAGACACTGCGGCTGAGATTGAACAACAGACGCAAGCTGTGAGCAACAGGACGATGATGGGCTTGAGGAATTTCCTGAGACATAATTTAGGCATGGGGATAAGCCTATGAGGGCCGTAGTGCAGCCTAATTGAGCTGTGGCTCCATGACAAAGCATCATGACAAGGACCAGAAGTGCACATGGCTCAACCCCTTTTAATGCCATTTGGATTTAATGGAATTTGTGCTACGAAAAAAGGAAAAAAGATTGGGAGAATATTTACTGCTCTTGGCAGTTTAGACACAGGACAGTTTTGTGTTCAGGAATTGAGTGCAGAGTGGAGATGAAGAGTAGGATTTATTAAGAGAAAAGAATCTGTTAGTTATATTTGGATGGCCAACTTTTACTAATTTGGTGGTTATTTGATGAAAATGTTATTGGAAGCTCAACCGTCAGTTCTACTTTGAAAGTTACGTTTCTAATTGTGAGCATATACAAATATATAGTTCTATATCCTGCGGCATGTTTGTTTTAACAACCCATAATTTTATGATATAAGGAGTAATGTCCAGTTAATTTTGCAGTAGCCTACATGCAAATCTATGAATGTTGGGTGGCCGAGTCTTTTGAACTTGTGATAGTTCGATTCAGATTTAAGTTCTGCAATTATTTGTATATATTTCTGCGTAAGTTTTTATGATTATAATACTAATCAGCATTATTCTCTTAGAATATATATGACAAATATCATTATAGCTGATGGCTCAAAAGTCCCAATAAATTCAGAAACAACAGAAAAATTCCAGTACCTGGTTTTGAGTTACTGTGGTGTTTGATAGAGCATGTACAGCTGTGCACATAATGCGAGTCCATAAAATGTTGAAAAACAAGTAGATTGGTTGAATTACTGAATATTGACTGTCCAAATTATGGGAAGAAAGATTCAAAATATGTGGAACATGATATTGGTTTGTAACTCTTGTTTAGGTTCACTAGGCATCCTTGTAACATATCCTTTTGAGCATTTTTGGCGAACCCTCATATAATGCTTTCTATTTCTGGGCCTAAATCTAATATTTTGAACTTAGAGGGGAAGTGTTATAGGTGTTTGATGGAGTTTTCTCATTCAAGTGTCGCCTGCATTTTGCTGTTTTCATGACCACAAAATCTTCTTCTCACTTGATTCTATTTTTATTTCTGCAGCTTTTATCAAGTTCATACTGCCACGACTCATCAATCGTCTGTCATATTTCTTTCCACAGTGTTATACTTCCACAATCTTATTATTTATTATTATTATTATTGTTTTGTTTTGTTTTTTAGCCTCAAGAAGAAGAACGAGAAGAACGTTGAAGGATGGAAAAATGAATTTTGTACAAGAAAGGAACAAGATCCCAAATTCATATTTCATTAAGCAAAACTAAATAAGTTGATAATAATACAATCACACTCCTGCTAATGGGAGAAACAATCAGTGTGCTGAGGCTAGTACAACATCTGACAAAAGAATCATAAATCACTCTGCAAGATTCTTCACACTTTAAATCTGGTAAAAGTTGAGGTACTCCACACAAGGAATAGAGCTAAGAGAAAGCTTAGAATCTGATGACATTTGAAGCACATGAAGCAATGAAAATGATGAATAAAGTAAGATGAAGTTGTATTCTTATGATGCTTGCATCTGATGTGCCATCTGCAGTTGGTACTGTCTTAGACCCATTTCCTGCATTCATCAATGAAAGTAGTCATGTTTTGCCAAGTCTAAAATGTATCGGATAAGAATTTGTAGTCAAGTGTCTGTCTTGTAGTGCAGAAGGTCAGAGCTGAAATTCTGACAGTTCCATCCCATTAAATATTTGCCATATACCAAAAAGAAATGTAATAAATTTGAAAGAGTAAGCAATTCAGGATTGCAGAATGTGAAATGGGGCATGTGCCTGAAAAGTTCTTACCAGGAATTAGTGTTTTTGGAGTTGAAGGTGTATCCTCTGAAGAATCCGATGGAGGGCTCAATGATGAGGATGCTGGTCCATTGGCAGTTGCTAATTGAAGATAATTAAGTTATAGAACTAGAACAAAATTCTGCTACAAACTGTGGCATTAAATGAAGGATAATTTTATTGTTGACATACCATTGCACCTGCTAAGTGGTGGAGTTTGCACATTACAAGCTCCAGGAAGTGACAGAGCAAGAGTTTGGTTAATGGCAATGCCCAGTGATGAACCACCATTAAGCAATGTACATAAACACTGTGGCTGAGATTGAACAACAGATGCAAGCTGTGAGCAGCAGGAAGATGATGGGGTTGAGAAGTTTCCTGTGACATAGTTTATGCATGGGGATAAACCAACAAGGGCAGAGGTGCAGCCTGATTGAGCAATAGCTCCATGACAAAGCATCATCACAAGGACCACAAGTAGACCTAGCTCAAACCCTTTTGAAGCCATATGGATTTGCTCAAGTTTATGGCAGGACAGAGGGGTAGAAGTAATTGTTTGAAGTTTACACACAGGAGAAAATGTGATAATTTTGGAAATTGTGATAGGAAGTGAAGCTGAAGAGTGGAATTTATAGTTGAAGCTTGTGTGGAAGAGAATCTATTAGTTATATTTGGATGAACAACTTCTATGAAATTGGAGTCTATTTGGTGGAAATGTTGCAATAAGCATAATAATTATTACAACTTTGAAAGTTAAGTTTATGATTATAGGCATACACATTAAAGGTTTCAACTCTCCATGTGGCAGGTGGCCAACTCTTTTTCAAACTGTCAAAACAACACACCAATTTTGATTTCTTTCGTAATTCTATCACATGAAATTTTAATTTTGGCGATTTTATACATTAATTTGATTATTTTTGCAATTTTATCAACAACTAAATTTTGAACAAAATCAAATCTTAAATTATTTAAGGAACAAACTACAAAAATAAGTATCGCAATGTAAAAATATGAATGGTGATTGGTGAATAAAAGGCACTCATCCAACCCATTAATGAAATTGGTATGTTTAAGACATAAATATCCACTTTGGGATATTTGTTAGGAGAATTCAATTTGCAATCCCAATCTTTTTTTTACACTTATTGATGTTGTAAGACTTGTCACGGTAGTTAGTTCGGGTAGGTGAGAAGGTATCAAATTAGTTACTAGAAGTTTACTCTGATACTTAAGTGAGTAATATGTTAGAGAGAGAGTAAATGAGTGAATGTAATGTGTGTGAAGTACCTGATAAGACTTTTTATATGGTGTTTAGGGAGAATCATTTTCTAGTTGGAGTGGAACTTGATATTTTTCTGTTTGGTGGTTGTTTATTGATGAGAATTATCTTTCTGATAAAAAATAATATTCTTATTTAGGATGGACTATGCCTTAATTGCTCTTTGAGTGGGCTAAGCCAAGTTTGTTCTGTGGTTTTATGGGTTTTATTATGGACCGAGTTGACCTTTATTACCTGTTATAGCGACAGATGTCAAATTGGATTTTTTGTATGATTGAGCCTGATTTATATATACTTTGACAGTATCACTCACCATAAAATTTAATAAATTATATTATTTATATAATCAAAATAAAATACTTTTTTATCCTCGTTACTTATATACAATCTATTTATATTATTAAAACTTATCACGCTTTATAAGTTAACTAAAATTTATATATAACTATTTTATATTCTTAAAATTTATCACGTTCTATTTTTTTTAGTAAAACTTACCATACTCTATAAATTAATTAAAAAAATATTTTTATTTTAGGTATTAATGGATCCAATCGCACCAATACCTACTATTGCGTGCAAGTGATGCAAATATTAATATGATTATACTCAAGGACGAGAAGTCTCATATGCTAATTGTATTAAAATATTTAAATCACTATGTCTTAATAATGTAAATATTGTCATGCAAAAAATAATCAATTTAGATGACACATGATATTTAATTAATGATATTTAAATACTTTTACAAAATATAAATTTTTTAATGATGGATATAATTATAAGGTATTTACCTCAAATTAATGGTTTATTTTAATATAAAATATTTGGAGATTATGATGAAAGTGAAAGATAAGATTTCAAAGTGAAAATGTGTTGGCCAATTGAAAAGAAGTTGTAAAAACTTTTTATGATTGAGAAAAAACGGTTGAAAAAATTTAAAGGGTGGAAAAAGGAAAAGAGAAGGTTGTGAAAAAAATTAAATAAAAAGAGGTCGTAAAAAAAATATTGTAAAGAGAAAATAAGAAGCTGTAAATAAAATTTCTCTGTTTATTATTATGTTGTGTGTGTGTATTTTTTTAGGTATTGAGAGGAGAGATTTTCTTTTTTAGACAATAAAAAAGTTAACACACACATGAAGAGGGGGATGTGCATATGTGTGTGTTCTTTTAAGTACTGAGAGTGGAGATTTTTTTTTTTGGACAATAGAAAAGTTAACACACACATGAAGAAGGAGGGAAGACATCATATAAAAACATCACACATCATACTTCAAAGTTTAAGTGACTTTTAAAGGCATAAAATAATGTATATACGCTATATAATCACATCATCGCAAGTAATGTGAAATAATCAACTTATTGTTTTTTTTTTTTTTTTGGACAATAGGAAAGTTAACACACACAAGGGGAGGGGGAAAGACAATATATAAAAACACTACACATCACACTTCAAAAGTATAAAGAGAAGAGATTACTCTCGTCTTGTCGATAGACTCAAGTACTAACTTATTTAGAATGTTTTTGACATTATAATGAAACTGCTTTTAGTAAATCTCTGTTTTGGAAAAATCATTGTTTTAATTTTTTTTTCCAAATCATGATTCATAAAAAAATGATTCAGATGCAATTTTGAGAAGCAGATTCGAAATTAAATACTTCATACTAACAAATGAAACTAAGAAAATTAAAAAACAAAACGGCTTATGGTGGTTTGCGGGTTGAACAGTAATACCTTACTGCTGTTCAATCTTAAGCAACATAGAAGGCAAAGATCAATTGGTAAAATTGTTAGGTATTTATATATTAAGAATTAAATATGAGTAATAGTGATTTTATTTTGTTTAAAGAATTTAATGACTCGTACTTAAATTTTTTAAAATAAAAAAAAAATTATCTAAAATCAGACTCATTTGTATTAGTTATATTCAAATCAAAATAAAGTTAAAAATTATGATCATTTATTGCTAACATGACTATTAAATAATAATCATACATCTTATAAAAGCACTCATTGAATTTACTTTAGGTGAAATTTTCAAAAAAGCAAAAAAAAAAAAACTCATTTTTCATTTTTAAAATAACATATTATTTATTATTAATTAAAATACTAATTCTTTATGAATTTTTTCTAGTTTTTAAAAAAACTTGAGTTGAATATTATTTTGTAAAAATATAATTCCTTTTACATTGTGTTTGTTATAAATGAATTCTATAATTTTTATAGAATTCATTTATAAATCCTTATTTTGTGTGTTTGATATAAATGTAAAATCATTTGAAAATTCTACTCATTAAATAATTAAATTGGTTATAATTAAATCAAATAAATTCTATTTTTATTTTATAGCAAGTCAAACATAGAAATTCATTTGCAAATGAATTTTATAAGAAATTTATTTGCAAATGAAATGAATTTTAAGTTAGAGTTGAGCCAAACACAATATTAAAATAAAAGTGATAATTATTTTAATAAATAATATAAAATTTTTATCTTTAATTCGACATTAGATACAACCGATATAAGTGTGATTGAACTTTTAATAAATTTATCTATTTTAAAAGGTTTGGATGCAATCGTAAAAATATAAAAGTTTAATTGTTTTCATCATTAAACGAAACAAAGCAATAATGTTAAAAACAATCACCATCTGACATACATAAAATAAATGATAAGCTTGATAAGTTACAAAAATAGAATTTGATTTGAGTAAATTGAATTGGATAATAAAATGATGTTTCTATTTGTTTATATTGTATTATCTGTTTGTTTTTTCCCCCTTTTTCTTTAGTATTTAAAAGAAATTGCACTGCTAGTATTTTTCCCTTTTTCCGTTTTATTACGAGACACTTCATTATCATGCATGCTATTTGGTTCAACGATGTATCTTTTGTTCTCAACCCTAATAAGAAGAAGTAGGGTGCGGATTAAATACAAATAACAACAAGATCCTTTACTTATTTATCATTAACCAAAACCAAACAATTAATACAATCACTCTCCTCCCAGCACTAGAAGCAAGAATCATATTTAAAAGAATAGTACAAAATCCCACAAAAGAATCATGATCAACATCTAACTAAAACACGCCACACAATGCAAGATTCAGATTCAGAATTTGGTGACAGTCGAAGCACACCAAACAATGAAGAAAGCCAAGATCAGATGAAGGGGTGCTTTGACGATACTTCCATCCGATGTTCCATCTGTTGGGACTGTTTTTGACCCAGTTCTTGCATTTGCCATAGAATTAGTCCTCAAAATTCATTTCCTTATAGTAATCCATAATTTATTGGGTAAATTTCAACAATTGTCCTCCAGTTAATACCCAACACACTTAATTATCCCTAAACAGAAAAACGTAAAGCAAAAGTCTCTTGTTCAGACATAATTTAACTGAAAAGTTTAGACACAGAGCACACATCAGCTTCTTTTTTTTTTTTTTTTTTTTCCCTCTCTTCACAAATGGACCTTCTGAATATGACACAGTTAAACAAAAACCCAAAAATAACGTCTAGAACCTCATTCTTCTTCATCATCTTGATCAGCCATCAATTAGAGTTTTCAAATGCAGCCCAATTTTCCTCCCATTAAAGCTCAAATTTCCTCCCACTTTTCAGATTTTCTAATAGGATTAATACCTGAAGGAATAGAAGGAACATTTGATGCTGATGGAGTGATTGCTGGCTCAGGCGTTTCATTGGATGATCCTGTCGGAGAAGTGGCTGGTGGAATTGCTGAAGTTGTTGGTGGAGCTGCTGAAATGTGGGTGCAATGGCATCTGTTTAACCGAAGTCAACTATAGTCACTATATAGCATTGTCTTCCAAAAACTCTAAAATTGTGAGTTGAAACCCAGTCCAAGTCTAAATTAACATAAACGAAAAACATAAACTGAATTTAGGCTTACCTTTACACTGGCTGATTGGTGGGGTTTGCACTATACAAGCACCAGGAAGAGAAAGAGCCAGAGTTTGGTTTATGGTGATACCGAGCGAAGGACCACTGTTATTTAGCAATGAGCAAAGGCACCGTGGTGATGATTGGACGACGTTGAGCAGAAAGAAGATGATGGAGTTGATGTATTTCCTGTAACATAGTTCAGGCATGAGGCCAGGCTCGTGATGACGCTGTTGCAGTTTGATTGAGTCATGGCTCCACCATTTAGCATACCCACAAGGACCAGGAAGACTGGACCCATCCAAATCCCATTTGAAGCCATGGACCGTATCTGGAAGTTTTGGTTGCTCTTGAAAGATCAAGAAGAGAGGAAAGCAGTGTTATGTGGAAATCCAAGGGAGAGAGATGGTCAAATGTTGGGTTGGAATTTGAGGCTTGGAAATTGAGGGAGAGGCAACAGAAGAGGAGCTGGGTTTATATGGGAAAGCTTGTGGAATAGAAACAAGCAGTTGGTATATTTGGCTTACCTGCTTTAACTAAACTAAGGGTAGTTTGACAACTAAAACGCCGTTAGGCATAATATTATAATAATTAATAAGCTTATATTTAGTTGATTTGCTCAATAATCTAATCCTAAGTACAAATATTTAAATTGGCTACTTCAAATAGGATGATGCCCTTGCCATCTTCCTTTTCAGGTGCGTAGACTCTTCTTGATTTGTATCCATTTGACATTTGGGACTTCTCAAGAGTTTTTGCCATTGAATTAATAGTGAATTATACAATGACCGAATTTAAAAATGTTGTTAAATAACATGATCTAATCCAATGATGAATATTAACTTTTATCTAATCAAACGATATTTAATTTTATCTAATTCAATAATGAATAATAATTTTTATCTAATTTAACGGCGAATTATTAATTACGGCATCCTAGTGTAATAATGTGAATAACATTGGAGTCTTCAGCTGAATTAACTTATTGTTCGACACTAATTCCAATTTTGAGTGTTGTACACTATTGAAATGGAGAAATAATTTTGCCTTAAACTTTAGCTTCATTACAGTTGCAGTGAAATCTTGTGTGGGTAAAATGGGGAAAATGTGCTCTTACGATTGTTAAGACCAACTGCTTACCTCTCAATTTGAACAATAAATCATTTCACCACGTTTAACATTCTATCAAAAAACCGATTTGCCAATGATTAGCATTTAACTACTTTTGAGCCTATATTATGTTTGCAATGCATCGCTGAACAGGTTTATACAAAGTTAAAAATCAAAAGCAAAGGATACAATATGAAGTTGTTGAGTCAATATTTAGCATAATATATATGTCGAAAATAAAAAAACACTAATCTACTGTTGGGATGCCTAGCGGTACCTAACTTGACCTCATGTCAGATTAAGTTCAAAGACTCGAAGGAAACGGGCACTAGGAATTAGTCGTAGCAGTTGAACTCTGTAATCCATTTCAAATCTACCTGTTTATTTCCCTCCAATCATCTCTTTGAACCGTCTCAAGCTATAAATGCTTTTCTTATCTCTGTCAAACCCAAATCAGCGCTTACACTCATTTCTCTGCACGCTTCCATTCAAGAATATTCACGGCTCCTTTTCTTGGTTAGGATCCATGGAAGGGCTCAAGGTTATCCAATTAACTGCAATAATATATTCTCTTCTTATAGTTTCAGTGAATGGGCAAATTAGCACACCATGCACAAGCTCAATGATCTCGAGCTTCACCCCATGCATAAATTTTATCACTGGAAGCAGCAACAATGGCACATCACCAACTGCAAGCTGCTGCAATTCGCTGGCATCACTGACGAGCACAAGTATGGATTGTGTTTGCCTAATACTAACTGTTAGTGTCCCTATTCAACTCCCAATTAACCGTACACTGGCAATCTCTCTCCCAGAGCATGCAAGATGAGTGGGGTGCCAGTACAGTGCAAAGGTGAGAACTTCATCCGAGTCTGTACAAGTTTTTCATGCTCTATCAGCAATTGTAAAATATCCTAATGATGATTGCACTGTGTCTTGCAGCTTCTGGTACTCCTCTACCGGCTCCAGGTACCACAAATGATTAAACATTCATGGATCCTTTACAATTCTTAACATGTTCACAAAGCATAATAACGACAAATCTGTTAAAACTTCATACAAATGTCTCACTAGCAAAATCACCTTCACTGTAAAGTGCTGAACAAGAGATGCTCATTTATAAAGTTATAATATTAGCTGAACTTAATATTCACTATAATCTTTAATTAATCAATCGGCACATCCAGTCTTGCTAGGGCCGACTCTTCCACCTCCAGCTGCCGCTCCTCTAAGCCCACGAGGTAATATACTCTAGGATTTCGATAACACTACTTAATAGACCAGTATCTAGATATTTTCCACTGCTTGCTGGAAATATATGGAGTGTGAATACCTGTCAGGCTGTATCTGTTTTACCAATTATTTACTAAATGTCTAATTGGCAGCTTCCAAAGCAGTAGCACTGGCTCCAGCACCACAATCTGAAGTCACTCTTCCATTGACACCAGCATTCCCACAGGTGCAAACAGAAGTTCCCCCAGTGAGTACAGGCATTCGACCCGTGCTGAACCCCTCAGCATCAATACCATCACACATTTCCCCACCAATTCCCCTGATATTATTAATAGCAACCATGGTTTTGAAATACAATGAAATTGTAGCCTCTCTATCCATACAGGTGTTTCATTTTAATGTCGTGTTATCAAATGGAAAAAGCTATAATCCAGAGATGAAAAAGAGGAGGGGAAAGAGTCATGTCAATTTATGTTATCACATTTGAAAATGCAGAATTAGTTGATTGCTTGTTTGAACTCATTTAACCAGGTATCTTAATTCTAAGTGCCCAATCAAATTCTCCAAGATAAGCATCCATGAATAGATCCTGTTACAGATCCTAAGTATGAGTTTATGACAGCGCCCTATCTGGGTACATTAGAACACATATGGATAGCCTGATCAATTGAGGGATATGGCAAATGATGCAAGAAGGTAAAAAAGAAAAAAAAAAAAAAAAAAAAAAGGTAATGCTGCAACTGTAAGCTGCACAATCCAAAACACTCTAATTTCATGTCACCACCTAAATTGTACTTCAAGCAATACTAGCATACCTGAGATTACTCCAGACGTTTATTGCAGAACCGTAAGAATCTGCCAATATATACAGTGGATCCTTTCAGCAGAATGACAAAGTAGCATCTGAAAGCTGAACATATTTAAGCTGGAGGTGCACCACTCGTATCCTTGACAGATTCACACCACCCATATTCTGTTGCACCATCTTTATCCATAATTTTAATTATGAAATTTGGGGGAGCCACGACCAGCCTTAATCGTGTCTCCATAATAATTTGGTCCGCCAAATCAACTGCTTCTTCCACTGTGGTAGTGTCGATCCGTCATTGAAAGACAAAAAATAGGATCCATAACCAAATGCCTCCTTATCAATCTTGTGAAGCGACCAAAAATAGAGATGGCCCTGTCCTTTCTCGTAGCCCGCTTGAAGAATGTTGACAAAATATGGATTATGGAAAACCAAAATTCGACCAAAAGTGAAATTTGAGTGTGTTTGATATAAATAAATTCTATAAAATTTTATATAATTCATTTATAAATTCACATTTCACATGTTTAATATGTCAAATAGTTCATTTTGAATTCTAAATTTTTAATTTTATAAATCATGACTATGCTAAAGCAAATTAGATTGATGAGATTTGCAAATAAACTGTTAAACAAATAGGGATATAAACTATTGAAACTATAAAATGAAAATAAATTCAACATTTAAACGCAACATGAATATTCATTTACGAATCAAATAAATTTCATATAAATTAATATAAACAATATCCAAATGAATACGCATTAAATTATTTGTTGTACTTTTTCCTGATTCAGAAGATAAACTATACATGCAGAGATATGTATCAAGTCTAAACAGAATTATTCAGGCAACAGGCGAAGATATTAAACAAATACAAATATCGAATATACTAATCTCAAAGCAGCAGCATAGTTAGCAGTTGCAAATAAAATATATATGTTAGTATATACATTATGCAAAAGATTTCCTAATCAACAAAATTAACACCACATATGAAATAACAAAAAAAAATAATTTGATAATAGTACCCTGCGGAGAGCAGTGGCGAGTTCTCCTCGAGTGAAGTTGGTGGCAGTGGTCAACGGGATACCAAAACGCCATTTTCTTCTGTATGTAATCCGTGAACTGAACTCTGTCACAGCTTTCGCCGCTAGCGCCGGGGAGCTTTGGGCCGGTTGGACCATAATGCTCAATTTTCCAATATTGGGCCGGAAGCATTTGCTGCGCCCCACAAGGTCCTGTGTCTTTTTTTTTTTTTTTTAATAAACACGCACTTGCTTTTTTTAATACTTTTTTGTGTGTTTTCATTTACAGTGTGCGCAACTCATTATTTGTTTTCTGATTTTTCTTCTTGTTCATTCCTTTCTTCTTTGAATTTTCATTGTCTTTTTTTCTGTGATTTTCTCTTTTTGTTCTTTATTCTTCAATTATTTGTTCAATGTTCTTTTGGTATATTATTTATATTTATATTAATATTATTAAATGAATTTTATGTTTTTTTGTGATTTATTTGTTATATGGTGTAGCTTAATTAGTTCAAATATATAAATTTATTTTTTTGTAAATTATAGATTTATTTTTAGTATACATTGTAGGTTCTTTTTTTATAAATAAGAAGATCATTTAGTATAAATTGTAAGTTTTTTTTATAAATTAGAGATTTATTTTTTGTAAACTATATGTTCATTTTGATATAAACTGTAGTTTCATTTTTGTAAACTATAGGTTCATTTTTGTATAAATTATGGATTTATTATCAATAAATTATAAATTTATTTTTTTTGTAAATTATAAGTTCATTTTTAAAAAAAACTGTGAACTTATTATCAGTAAATCATAAGTTATTTTTTTTATAAGTTATAAATTCATTTTTTATAAACTATAAATTCATTTTTTGTAAACTGTACGTTCATTCCTTATAGTTAGATATTTTGATTTTTTTAATTTTTTTGTAATATTAAAATTAATAAACATACAGTTTATACCAATTTTTTTACAAAATAAAAATAAGTTTATTTTTTCTAATAATAATAATAATAATAATAATAATAATAATAATGTCAATGTAATTAAAAATAAAAAAATGATGTATAAAAGCATATATATATATATATCTATATATAAAGTAAAAAATGAAATTTCTTAAAAAAAACAAAGAAGTAATATTTAAAGTAAAAAAAGGAATCTTGTTAAAAAAATAAAAATAGTAATTATGGAAGAAATAAACTCTTCTATATTTGTTGCCACATGTGTTTTAGACTCTTGAGCCACAAAAAATCATGAATAATAGTCCATGATATATTTACTATTGAATGAGAGTATATTAATGCAATTACATATTTAACTATATCAAGAAATAAAATATAAAATTTTATTATGTATTTTAGAATTTTAATATTTATTATATATTTTAATATATGCAAAAAAATTAAATATTAAAAAATTTCTATAAATTAAATCTATGTATAATAAGTTTATACTTTACAAGTAAATAAATTAATTTAAATAATAAAATTTTAAAATAATGAAATATTTTAATCTTTTTAAAATCTCATTTTTAATTTTTTAAAGTAAATTAATGTGCAAAACATGTTCCAGTGTTTAATTGATTAATATTTAACACTATTTTAAAGTGCATTTTTAATAAAAGAAGAAAATTAATAGAGATTAAAATACAGTCAATTATATTACTTTATTAATCTCATGTTATTTTTTAGAACTTCTAGTTAAGTAAAGATTAATTAATATTTCATAAAATTTATTTTTTACTATTACCTCACTGTCATTCATTTTTCACATGACAAGGACTGCAATTTATCCTCTTAATTTTTCCCTTGCCTCACTTCTAAAATTTTCATATGAAGTTTTAATTTTTTTAAATGATAATGATATTTGCTAAACTTTTTTTTTTAGAATAATAGAATATATTTTTATTTATAAATACGAAAAATAATCTATGATCTAGAGCATTAATATAAAATTGGATATCAACACTACTAATAAGCGCACATCAGCTCAACTCCAAAATTTTAATTATATTTTTGCCATGAATCTTTTTGGATAACTTTATATTTTTTATCAATTATTGAGATTTTCACTAAATATGATGTTATAGCGCATATGAACTGAAATTTATATAATACGCCAAAATAAATTAGAGAGTGTTGGCCCTAGGTACCAAGAAAGAGAGGTTGAATTGGTGTATAAAAAATTAAAATTGGAAAGAGAGAGGAGAAATGAAATGAAAGGAAACACAAGATTTATAGTGGTTCGGGTATAATCAACCATACGTCCACTCCTCAATTCTTAGAAATTTGGTATTTCATTATCTTTCAAAGGTGTTTTTAAGTTTACACTAAACTTTTACACTTGTGTTTTAAAGGCTCACACAACAACTTATACACTTGTGTTTTGAGGCTTGCACAACAACCTTTACAACTTGTATTTTAACAGGCTCACACAACAACCTATCTTAATATTTTGACAGGCTCACACTATAACCTATTACACTTAGTGTTTATACTCACACCCAA
>CATIWR010204484.1:0-27770 GCA_949677035.1 Omphalea diandra | reverse complement strand
CTCTTTATGGCTGTTTGGTGGGGTATTTATAGCCAAACATCTTCAAAGAGACGTTGCAGATCATAGCTCATTAAATCCTGGAGACATGCTTGATAGATTCTGCATTTAATGCTTGTCAGGATCAAATCGCGGTCGCTACTGATTTTCGCGGTCGCGAAATCCAAATTCTTCAAGAGAAACCCTGTTTGTTTGTAACAGCTAGTCCACGTGGCATTTCCTTATACGTTCATACTGAAAATAGAGCCGTTGTCCTTTACCTACTTTCAGAAGTCGCGGTCGTGAATTTTATTGCTCAGGCCGCGACAGTCATCGCGAATTCAACTGCCAAAGTTGGTCAGTTTCTTCCACAAGAATCGCGGTCGCTACTAGCAAGATCCCTTCGCGATTTTTGACTTGCAACAGTCTCATTGGACACTTGTCAGGCTGTGGTTGTGGACTTGCTTCCCTCTCGAATTTCTTTGAAAGTCGCGGTCGCTACTCAGTCGAGATTCCTACCGCGAATTCGTCTGTGATAAAATGTCCTTTCTTTCTTCAAGGATAGCGGCCGAGAATCACACTGCGATTTTGCCTACCTAGTTTTCAACATGTCTTATCATGAATCGCGGTCGCGAATATGGAGATCGCAGTCGTGATTTTCATGCTACTTCGAAATTCATCAGCTTTTTTATTTATTCTAGAGGGAATGATTCAATTCTGCAAAAACAACACTTATTTGAAACATTAGTGATGATCAATCTACTTTGTCAAGATCAAAAGAGGTTTTAATCATAGGATTGAGTATCCTAGACCAACACAAATTATGTCTCTTATTATAGGAATTAAGCTCGAGAAGACACTCATCCCTATAATTATTAGCAAAACTATTATTGGTTTAGATAGGATTTCGCCTGGTATCAGCAATTCTTTTTTTGAAAGACTATTGTTTTTGTTGTTGTCATTATTATTATTATATTATCCTAAATTTTACCTAAATAGCCCTCACGTGTCTTCAATCTAGCAGGCTACTCACTTTTACTTAGGTCACCCTTTTGGGTTTTCAATCAAACGAGCCTTTTTTTTCTTTTCTTTATTTTTAGATATTAATGCAAGAGAAATTGAGTTTATTGGCAGCTTCAGTTATAGACGTGAGATGTTGCTTCCCACAACATCATTTAATACATCATTTATTAAGACTTGCTGCCACAAAAGTAAAGTGAGCTGAGTGGGTATCTCACATCACTAATTTTGATATCCATTAGATCTATCCCTAGTAGAGGCTTACCATGGTTACCTTGAGGAGTTATGATGACTTTGTGATCATCCTTGCTCGATCATCTGACACTTTTTATGATCCAGCTAGAGTCCATTGTTAGTTTGGATCTATAGAAGATACAATTGGCTCCATTCCATCATTCGCTGAGGGACCTCAAACTTATTGCTTTCTAGACAAAGTGGAGGCTACTTGGGCTAATATCATTTAAGGCCTCTATTTTTAATGACATTGACCTTAAAGATTGGTTGAGTAGTAATCATAACATAAGGCTATCAAACATTCAAATTAACAACAATGAGCTTAGGGAAAAACTCCCTGTCTTTTTTTTAGTCAAAAGAAGTATTTGACAAAAGACTTCTTTAATTGTTCAAATGCATCTCCTCCTAATATTATACTTAACATGAACCATTGCATTTTGCATATTACATCTTAATTAGATACATGACTATTACTTTTATTAATGGCACATTAAATCATTTGATTGTCTTATTTAATGCCTCTACCTTGTCGATCCCTTAATCTTTGTCTTTGCTTCCTTCATTTTCATCCCATGTTTTACCATTCTTCAGTGGCTATCCCCCAATGGTTGATCGCATTCTTTTGACTTTTGCTTTTCATATTTTTATGTCATAATTATTGCCTAAGTTGCCCTTTTAAGGCTTTTGACTTAGTGAACTTTTTTCTTTTTCTTTTTCTTTTTTTTTTGTGCCCTAATTTTTGCCTAAGCTGTCATTCCACGTTTTCAACTTAATGGGCTTATTTTACTTTTCTCACATCCTTACACAAAATACTTCTACAACTTATCTAGGTTTATTGGTTTAGAAATTCATTCTCATCCATATTTCACAACTTTACAGCACCACCTAAATATATTTGCTCGATTACATAGGGACCTTTCTAGTTTACCCTAAACTTTCCCCAAGGATCCTAAGCTTATGATCGAATTACCTTAAATGCCAAATCACCAACTCTTATTATGCTTGCTCGGACTTTCTTATTGAAAGCACAAGCCATCCTTGCTTGATACAGCTAGATGTGATAAAGAACCTTTAACCTTTTCTCATCTAGCAGGGCTAACTGTTCAAATTTGTTTCTCACCCATAGATATTTTAGAATTTTTGTCTCAACTAATACTTGCAATAACTTCATCTTTATCTCAATTAGTAGCATTGCCTTCATCCCATATACCAAGGAGTATGGCATTATTCACATCGACGTTCTAGCTATGGTTTGGTATCGCTATAATGCAAAAGGAAACTCTTTAGATCAATCCTTATAAATTTCCACTTTCTTAGTAAGAATATTCTTGACATTTTTGTTAGCTGCTTCAACTGCCTCATTGGCTTCTGGTTAGTAAGGTGATGACTTGTGATGGATTACTCTATACTTCTCTAAAATGGTCTTACCCTTAGCATTAAAATGCACTCCATTATCTATCACGATGTAATATGGCATACCATAATGGCCTATAATATTCTTTTCTATTAACTAAGCCATTTGCTTTGCCCCTAGCTTGCTAAAAGGCTTAACTTCCACTCACTTTCAAAAGTAATCCACTGCTACCATAACGTATTTATGCCCCTGTATAGAAGTTTATCTAATTTCCCCTATCACATCAATACCCTAAGTTGTAAATGACCAAGGCAAAGTCAAATTATGTAATCCCATCAGCAACAAATGATTGATGTTATCGTGAACTTAGCATTTATGATAATTACAGGCTAGTTGAATGTAATCTTGCTCTATAGTGGTTTAATAATAGTCCATCCTTAGGATTTTCCCTGCTAAGGCCTTCCCATTCATATGAGAACAACACACCCTCATGTGTACCTCTTCTATGGTCTTCCTTACTTCTCTTTTATTAGACATCTCAAATAGACCTCATTTGATACTTATTTGTACACCATAAAATCATAGATTATGAATTGTGATGTTAATCTCAAAATTACATATTTGTCCCTCCTTTTAGCCCCTTTAAGGCATTCTCCTTCCTTTAGGTACCTTTTCACATTATAGTACCATGGACAATTTTCAATTAACACTTACATCACCTCATTATTAACATGGCATCGTGTTGGGAACCTAAATGTGAGTAGTGGCTTCATTGGCATTTTCTTTAGCCCATCCTAGACAAAAACTAGAGTAGCTAAGGCATCAACCATCGCAGTCTCCTTTTTGGACAAATGGTGATTTACAATCCTTGAAAGGTTTTGGATCAATCTTTTAAGCGTTCTAAATATAGGCTCAAATGTTTTCCCTTCAACTCTCATTCATAGGTCACATGAGAGAAGACTAACTATGAGTCGTCAAAAACTTCAACTGTCTTTGCCCTCATGTACATTAAAGATTTTAATCCAAATACATATGCTTCATACTTGGCCATATTATTAGTCACCCTAAAGTCAAGTTTCTTAGTCACATGGAAAAGCTCCCCCTCTAGTGATAGCAATAATATGCCCACACCCACTCATTTGTTATTTATTACTTTGTCAAAGTACATCCTCCAACCTTGAGACTCAATTGCTTTTAACCCTTCATTTAGGAGTTAAGGAAGTTCAAACCCTCTTTACTCAAGTGATTGTTGGCTAAATATTTAGCAACTGCTTGACCCTTGATCACTTTTTTATTTACATATTTGATGTCAAACTCGATTAATAATATTAGACATTTTGCAAATTTTCCAATCAAGGAAAGGGCCTTATGTAAATACTTGACTAGATCGAGCCTCAAAACAACATTGATAGAATATGACTAGAAATAGAGCCTCAACTTCTTTATGGTCCAAACCAATGCCAAACATGTCTTCTCTATCTGATTATACTATCTTCGTAAGGGAGTAACTTTTTACTGAGGTAATGCACCGCATGCTCATTCCTTACATCATCTTTTTAAGCAATATTTCCCCATAGAAATCTTCTCCACTGTCAGATATAAAATTAATGGTTGTCCAAGTTTTTGGGGTTTAAACACTAGTGGATTAGTTAGGTATTATTTGATCTCCCCAAAAGCCTTATGCCATTATTCATTCCATTTTACTAGTTGGTCCTACCTCAGTAACTTAAAGATTAGTTGCTAGATAAGAGTAAGTCTAGCTATCAACTTACTAATGTATTAAACATAGCCTAGGAAACCTCAAACTTCCTTTTCTATTTTAAGTGAAGGCATGCCTTGAATGGCCTTTTTCTTATTTAGATCAACTTTGATACCCCTTTCACTTACTACAAGTCCCAATAACCTATCTGATGTAACCCTAAACACACACTTCTTGGGTTTTAGTCTCAAGTTCTACTAATTAACTCTCTTTAGAAACTTTTCTAAGGCTTCAAAATGTCCCTCACTTGTCTCAGACTTTACCATCATGTCGTCTGCATAAACCACCACTTGTTTAAGGATCAAGACATGAAACAAAGTAGTAGCGATTCGATGGTATGTTGCCCCTGCATTCTTCAATCTAAAATGCATTTCTTTATAATAATACATTCCCCACTTTGTAAAGAAAGTTATTTTCACCTTAATAATGATTGCCATAAGGATCTAGTTATAGCTTGAGAATCCATCCATGAAAAAGTATACAACATATGTTACAGTACTATTCACTAACACATCGATATGGGGCAAAGGGAAGTCATTTTTAACATAATCTTTGTTTAGGTCTTTACAATCAACATACATTCATACTCTCTCATCCTTCTTCTGTATTGGCACTATGTTGGCCTACCATTCGAGATAGTCAACTATCTCTAAGAACTTCGCATTTAGCTGTTTTGATATCTCTTCTTTAACTAGTTGGGCCCACTCCGGTCTCATTCTCTAAAGTTTATGCTTTACTAGCCTCATATGTGAGTAAGTCAGGATTTGTGCTTAGCTATCTGTCGATCAAATCCTAGCATGTCCACGTGTGTCTAAATAAAGGCCCTTTGATATTCCCTAAGCTATTATTCAAATTTTTGCCACTCTTTCAGTTTGAAGTCACTAGCAATAAGCAAGATTTTCCCATGTGTGAAGATTAAATAAGTGGTATGCATAAAAGTAATTTTAAATATGCTCATGAAATGATGCATGCTCTGCACACTATCATCAGGGTACACATCAGACAAGTAGACAATTCATTATTCATTAACTTAAACTTTGAAATAAATACATCATCATCTTCAAAGAGGCTAGAAACAAGAACATCGAAGGTGTCATAAAAAGGACTTCTTCTAGCAAATTAGTAAAAGGCTCTTCAACACTAATATTCTCTTCCTTTTTTGCTTTCTTCTTATCAATTACCCCAAAAGTAGCATCCAAATCAGTGACCTATTCAAAACTCACTTCTATCTTAGATTCTATACCGGCTACAGCTTTCACCATTTCCTCAAAATCCCGCCTCATCATATCATCTCCCAACATAATCTTCATAAAATTTTCCTATGATGTCACCCTATTTGACTCAGTCTGATTAAGTTATGTTTCAGAACCATTTCCCACATCTTCAGTAGAGTTGACAATCACATTCTCAATGTCAACCAAGCTTAACCCCATAAATATCCCCTTAGTGAACTTACACAACATTATATACCATCATTCTAGATCAATAAGGGGTGCATTTTGATTCTCCAAACTAGTTTGCTTCTTCGTTGCCTAGAACTGTTGGTCTAGTAGGTATTGCTCATGTTCCTCTTTAAATATTTTCCACTTTTCATTGTATGGCTAGGTGGTCTGTAAGTTGTACAAAACTATGGATTGATTTGACTTCAGGTCACTCACCACTTCTACAACACATTTTTCCTTTTTTTCTTCTTGTTCTTTCCATCTTCCTCATCTGATGGATCCAGGTAATTCTGATAGCCTATCTCTCCAACTCCCATTTGAAAGAATGTCTACTCAAGATCATTCATGGTATCATCTTCTATCAATTTCTCATATTCTTTGGTAGTCTCCGCCTCAATTTCAATAACTACCTCTCCTTCTTTCATAATGAAATCAAATAAGGGTCCATGCAGATCCCTCACTTCCATCTTTGTTCCTTTCCTGCAGATCCCTCACTTCCATCTTTGTTCCTTTCCTATGATAACTAAGTCCCTTATTAGTAGTTTGAGTGGGAATCTTAAGAAATTTTGACTCACCTATAGAATTCCTTCCCAATCCTTAACCAAGCAAAAAATTCATACTTTTCATGATACCCATCACCTTTAGGTCAACCCACTTATCTATAACTCCAATGACTTAAAAACCTCTAAAATATGGGACAACCACTCTTAATGTTTATATAATTTCTCTAACTTTCACACTGACTGTCATTATTTCACCATTGTATAAGGTTCTTGACCTTCTAATGCACTGTGGATATCATTCATCCCAACAGACAATACCATGGCCTTCCCAATAGTAGTGAAAAGGTGATAGGGATGTTGAACACTATAACTTCCACCATCATCTCCATAGTCACAGTTTTCACTAGGGGTGAGCAAATTGGTTGGTTTAATTTTTATTAAAATTAGTCAAATTGAGTTTTAAATTTTACAAACTGAATCGAATTGAAAATTTTGAAAAAAAAAATTGAAGAAACCAAACCTCTAATTGAATTTTTTGAAAGCAAAAATTGAATAAACCAAATTTAACAAACATATAAATTGAACTAAAATGAGCCTATAAGATTTCAATTTGATTCTATTCAATTTAATTAAATTACATGTATTTTAAATTTGATTTTATTCAAATTAGTTTGATTTATTAATAATTTTTGTTTATTCGATTTTTTATATAAAAATTGATTTGAAAATCAAAAATCAAAAGTTGTTTTAAATGAAAATAGAATTGATTAGAAATTATTAAAGGACTAAATCAAATTGAACCAAATTAAATCGGTTCAATCAATTTTTCGATCCGATCTGATTTTTGCTCACCCCTAATTTTCACCATGGTTTTGAATACGCCAATTGTTGGCCTTCTATTGTCATCATAGGCACAAATGATGTTATTTTATGCCTTCGATTCTTTCTCTGAAACCTAAACTTATGCAACAGCTTTAAAGAGTAGATGTTAATCTTAGATCCATAATCAATCATCACACATGGTGTTATCCTTTGCTTCATTTCTGCTCTTATTAATAGAGCTAAGTAGCAATCACTTCCATCTAATTATAGGTCTTCGTCAGAAAAGATGATCTTTCCTTTGTTAATGACCAGAATAATAACATCTTTTAATGTAGCTTTCTTAAAGATAATTAGGCTCGATAGTGCTTCAAACATAGCCTCTTTTGCTTTTAAGAAGTAATAAACAACTTTCATACATTAATCTTATCTAGTATCTTCAATTGCCTCAAAATAGGGTTATCATCCTCTTTTTCCTTCACCATAGTTTTTTTTTTCTTTTTTCTTGACCCTTAGTTCTTTAGGGGTATTTTCCATTTTGAGTCACATGGCTCACCCATTCATCTCTCTTCTCCTCATTACTCTCCTCCCATAATTTGATCATCCTCTCCCTCCTTACTTCCCCCTTTTCTCATCTAAACTCTCCCAGGGATTAATAATGCAAATGATCACTACAGCTTTCATAGAAGTTACCTTCTCAGCAATAGATATGACAACCTCCTCGAGAATTATTGAATCTATTATAAATGTCCCCTTGTTTCAAAGGTGGAACTCTATGATAGTTTGAGAGAGGATTTGATCTTATGCTCAATCTTCTAATGTTCTGTAGAATAATAATTTTGTTATCAATGAGATCTTAAATCTCATACTTTAAGTTATAGTAATCATCAATGTTATGCCCGACTCCTTGGTGAAAAGCACAATACACATTGGCATCATATCCCTTTGGTAGTGGATTGGGAGATGGTCTCAATGCTAGAGGTTTCAATACCCCCATCTTTTATAGCTTCTCGGATGCTTTAAACAAAAACATGCCTAAATCCTTAAATTGCCTAGGAGCTCTCTTCACATTCACATCAGTTGTCATATTCCTTTCCTCTTGAGGTTAGGATGGGGCACTTCTTCTTCCCCCATACTACTTCTTTGACTCGGCCTCCAACTTTTTGGCTTGCAAGCAAGCTTCTTTAAGGTTTTCAAAGTTTCTCACCAACATACCCTTAATTCTAGTGCCTATGCTTGGCAATGCCCCCTTAATGATCATTCTTATTTACTCTCTTTCTATTGGTCTGGTAGTACTCCTTTGAGAGATGTGATGATTGTAGACAAGGTATGTCATGAATGTGGGATTCACATTGATGACATTGAGTTGAATAGTGATCTAGTAATATTGCCACTCCATGAATTTGATGTAATACTGAGTATGGACTAGTTGTCCAAATATCATGCAATAGTGAATTATTTTACTAAGGAAGTTGTTCTAGAATCTCAAAATCATATAAGGGTTATGTTTCAAGGGGAAAGGCAAATTTTACCTTCGTGTCTAGTTTAAGCTATCAAGGGTTTTCACATGATTAAAAGTGGTTGTGAGGCTTATTTGGAACATATGATAGAAACAAGGTTCATAGATGAATTACTTAAGAATATTCCAGTGGTAAATAAGTGTCCAAGAATATTCCAGTGGTAAATAAGTGTCCAAATGTATTTCCAACTAACTTACCTAGTTTGCCACCTGACACAGAGATAGAAATCACAATTGAGTTAGTCCCAAGAACAACTCTGATATCCATTCCACTTTGTAGGATGTCTCTAGCTGAGTTGAGAGAATTAAAGACCCAATTGCAGGAACTACTTGAAAAGGGATTCATTAGACCTAATGTGTCACCCTAGGATGCTCCAATATTATTTGTTAAAAAGAAAGTTGGGACAATGAGACTGCGTATTGATTACAGGCCATTGAATCAAGTTACTATGAAGAAAAAATATCCTTTACCCAGGATAGCTGATCTATTTGACCAATTATAAGGAGCACGGGTGTTTTCTAAAGTTGACCTGAAATCAGGATATTAATAGCTCAAAATTTCAAACCTCGATGTACTAAAGATAGCTTATTCGAACAAGGCATGGGCATTATGAATTTTTTATGATGCCATTTGGTTTGACTAACGCACCAGCTGTGTTTATGGCTCTTATGAACAAAGTGTTCTAGCCCTACTTAGACAAATTTGTAATTGTGTTCATTGATGACATACTGGTGTATTCAAGGAGCAAAGAGGAGCATCAATAACACTTGAGAATTGTGTTGCAAATTTTGAAAGAAAAATAGCTACTTGCTAAATTAAGAAAGTGTGAGTTTTGGATTGACCATGTGGTATTTTTATGACATGTAGTTTCTGAAAAGGGCATAGAGGTGGATCCAAACAAAATTGAAGCAATAATAAAATGGGAAACCCCAAAGAGTGTTGTAAAAGTCTAAAGTCTTTTAAGACTAGTTGGGTATTATCGTCTATTTATAGAGGGGATTTCATTTATAGTTGCTCCTTTAACTAAGTTACTTCAGAAAAATGCAGTATTTCAGAGGTCTAAAGCATGTCATGAGAGTTTTGACATCTACTCCAGTGTTAGCCATTCTTATAGGTAATTAAGGATTTGTAATTTATAATAATGCCTCTCATAAAGGTTTGGGATGTGTTTTAATACAGCATGATAAGGTAATTGCATATGCATCTAGACAAATGAAGCTTTATGAATTATCTTGCCTCGTACATGATCTAGAACTTATTGTCGTTACGTTTGCTTTGAAAATATAGAGACATTACTTATATGGAGAAACTTTTCAGATATTTACTGAACATAAGAGCTTGAAGTATTTTATGAGCCAAAAAAAATTAAACATGAGATAGAGGTGGTGGTTAGAATAGCTAAAGATTATGATTGCACCATTGAGTATCATCCAGAGAAAGTAAATGTGGTTATTGATGCTTTGAATAGGAAATCAAAAAGCAATGTAGCTCATTTATAGATATTTCCATTATCTTATTTAGTTTAGTTACGAGCTATGAATATGGAACTAAACATACAAAAGAATGGGATCTCAAGTTTGGAGAATTCATCTGCTTATCTAAAGGAAGACCTAATGTATATTGTGAAGTGTGGAGGCTAGATGAATGCAATGGATTAATTAAAAAAAAGTTAATATGGTAAAATGTGAAGCAAAGATTGAATGTGAATTCAATGTTGAGCCCCAGTAAAGTCTCCACTATGAGCGTTTAAAAATTATAGATCGAGATTGCACTTGAATAAGTAGAATCTTGCTTGTGACTCCATCCTTTGATCGATCAATGGGGGATCGAAAGGATGAAGGTCATACATTGGTACAACACCAAGGAAATGGCATTTGTTTGCATTGATGGGGGATCTTATATGGCCCCACACAAGATTTAAGCCACTTTTCCAATTTTTGTGGTTATTGGGGAACTATAACGGGATAGTACATTAGAATCATCCTTAGATGAATATGAAGTCGCCATTAGACTTTTGTTGGGACAAGAATTTAGGCAAGGACAAAATTTAAACTTATCTAAGTCATTTAAAAGACCCAATTTATCTTCACTCCATCAGAGATCAAGTTCAAAAATTGGGTACGACTTGGGAAAGATGTTAGGCACCCTCAAATTGCTTGAATTTCAGGATTCGGCCTTCAAGCATCTTTAGTTCACTTTTTACCATTTTAACTTTAAATTAACTAGTTTGGTTAATGCCCTAAGCATGTTCTTAGTGAAATCCAATCAATTTTATCACAAGCATCATTATAACTAATCCCAAAGGGTAAAGGGGTTATGCCATATTTAAAGGGAGAGGTCATGCATATCAATAATCATGATCATCAAGATCATCATGCATAGTCAAACCTAGCACATGCTCAAATAATCACCAACATACCCAAAAAAATAAGTTACATATGATAGGAATAAAGTAATAAAACAAACACATAAAGTGAAATGCACTCAAATAAAAGGTGTCACCATATCTCCAAGTTATGGAACCTATGCATGTTTCTAAGCCCATCTCATCTCACATCAATAATAAGATAACATGATACACTATATATGAAGCACAAATAAAGAAAAGCATATCAACATGAAGATATAATGCATGAAACTCATAAAAGTGCATGTAGAGGACAAAGGAAAGGCCTTAGGCAAGGGTTGAAGTTACCAACTTCAATTTCTAAGATCATTGGATCTTCATCCATTAACTCTCCCAAAGAGTCATAGCATCCTTAAGATATCCATGGCTATTATCAGAGCTAGTATACTATAGTGGTGAAGAAACCAACAATAAAGCCACAAGTGTATGTGTTTTTATTAGATTATGAGAACAACTAAAAAGAGGGGTCATAGAGTTATAGACTCTTACACTTAAAAATGTTTAAAGCAACCACAAAAAAAAAAAAAGAGAGGATGCTCAAGTTAATGAGCTATCCATCCCCTCTTAATGGCAAAGCTAAAACTCATTATGAGCACCGATAAATTATGTCTCGGAGTTACACTCAAATGAGTGGAATCTTACTTACGACCTTATTCTTTTGTCTACCAATGGGGGATCAAGATTATAGAGGTATTTACAATGGTAAAAACCCCTAGAAGTGGCACATTTTTTGATCAACAGGGGATCCTTTATGCATTGTGCAAGTTCAAAACCCTTATACCCAAGAAGTGGTCATCGTGTGATAAAAAATGAGACAATACATTGGAATCACCCCTATAAATTTGTGGAGTCACTACCCAACTTTGGTCAAGATAGACTCTAGGGAAAGCAACATCTGAGCTTAAGCTAAGTCATTTAGAATGCCCATTTCATCTTTACCCCATCAGAGATCAGGTTCAAAATTTAGGTACGACTTAGGGAATAAGTTAAGCACCCTCAAACAACCCAGATATTGGGATTCGACTATCGAACATCTTTAGTTCACCCTTAACATTTTAACCATGTTATTAATTAATTCAAATTAATGGCCCTAAACTTGCCTCTAACACTATCAAATCAAACAAATCAAGTCAACAACTTAGAAGGGATAAGGATCAAGCATTATGGCATAGGGTTATCCATGTATCCCATCACATATACATAATCATAAAAAAGGAAATAGGAGTGGCAATCATGTGACATGTTATAAGTGTGAGAGCCTCAAATTTTGCTCAAACTAAAGGAATCTTACTGGCAACTCCACATTTTTATTTATCAATACTAGATCGAAAAGACAATGGTCCTTAAAATGGAAATGACCTTGGGATATTGTATGTGTTTGGACCAATGGGGAATCCTTTTAGGCCTTACACAATTCAAGGTCATAAGCCTAAAGAGATGGTCATTGGAGGACCAAATGCGAGATAATACATTAATACTATCCCTAGGAAATATGGAGTCATCACTCAACCTTATTTGGGACAAGAATCAATCGAAGACAAAATTTAAACCTAATCTAAGTCAATTAGAAAGCCCATTTCATCTTTACCCCATCAAATATTAAGTTCCAAAATTGGGTACGGTTTGGGGAAAGTGGTTAGGCACCCCTAAACTGCTCGGATATTAGGATCCAACCTTCGAGCACATTTGGTTCACTTTTAATATTTTAATTGAGTTATTGATTAGTCTGACTAACGATCCTAAGGATGCCTCTAGTGTAATCAAGCCCATCAAATCACTCCATCAATATAAAAAGAAGTGGGGTCATGCATCATAGTATGGGGATCATCATGCATATCCAAATATCGATTCAAGCATAATCATTTCAAAGGGAGAGCGGGTCATGCATCATGGTATAGGGGTTATTATGCATATCCATACATTGCACATCATAATCATCCATAATCATATAGGATGATGGTCAAGATAAAATTCATGGTCTAACTCAACTAAGAGCACCTACACCTAAAGGAAGAGAACAAGTTAGTAAGTGAAAGAAATATCAGACAAACCAAATGAACTCAAAGTACAAAGAAGGAACATAACATATATTACCATCTCTCCTATGCAAAGGTTCCTAAGTATGCATTTAAGTTCATAACATCACATCCCAACATCACATGGAAAATGTTAAAACATTAGAACACAATGCATTATGAAAACATGCAATGCAAAGAATAATTGAACATCTTCAATTGCCTAAGGTTTAATCAATACAAAAGAGGTCTTAAGGTTTATGAACCCTCTCTCTTGTTGCTCTAAAAAAGTTTGGCATCCATAAACACTACTAACTATCACAAGGGTTAGAATGCCACTAGAAAAATGGGAAATTGCAAAGCCAAAATATTATTCACTTATTTTAAACACAAACATAATCATGAAATGGGTTCTTAAGATCATTAGAGCCTTAGGTTTCTTGCTTGATCACTACCCTAAAATTATTAAAACAAAATCATAATCATCATAATAAATCTCAAATAACAGAACATGAAGCATTGCATAAGAAGAACCAATGAAGTCACTTTGAAACCATGCCAAAGTTCCATTTTTAAAGTAGAACATCTCAAAAAAGGTTTTGGAAAAGGAGAAATTCAAATGGAGAAGAAAATAATTATTACAAAGTTGTCTCTAGACAAACTAGGTTGTGCAACCCAAAATAGGGATTGTACAGCCTAAAGACAGTATTGTATAGCCTACAATCAAGGTTGTACAACCTATATTTTATGATTTTTAAAAGTAGAAAAAGAAAAAAAAGGAGGATGAGGGGATTTTAGATGCCTTCTTTAATGAACTTTGCCTTAGAGGTTCACTTGGTAATTAACATCCTCTAAAACATGCTTAGGAAATGTAAGAAATGAAAGATATAGACTTTGTTCTACCTTGGAATGGGATAGGGTGAGTTAGGTTTTAAAGATTTCTATGTTAAGTAGTGTTTAGAGTAGATTTTGACAAAGTAGCCTTAGGGTTGTCTAAGACTTTTTTTCACTCTTCAAATAGGGGGTATTTATAAGTGATAATAAGTACACAGAGTCAAAAATGGTCCTGGTTGTAAAATGTTTGTATCTAATCATTGAGAGAGAGATGGATCTCCTAGAATTAGGGTTTGCACATGGATTCTACAACCAAAAATGTATTACACATCCATCTATCAAGGTTGTACAACCCTAGGGTTTAAGAAGAGACTAATTTTAGAAGGTATTTAGGGTTTGGATTTAAGGGAGGATTGTCCAACCCTTGATGTGGGTTGTAGAGTCCTGATTATTGGGTTATATAACCCATTAATCAGGGTTATATAACCTTACTTAATAGGTTGTATAACCTATTTACTTAGGCTAGAAGATTAGGCTTTAGTCTTAAGCTTTGCTTTAAGCCTCTCCAAGGTTTCTAAAGGCCTTTATTTCTTCCTTTGGCAATATCCCTTACATTTTGGGGATGTATTTTGTGATTTTCATCATTGCGCTTTACATATAGAGGTTCAGAATCTAATGCTTATAGTTTGACCCCTACTTTGTCGGACTTAGAAAATAACATCTGAGAAATGACTGTTTGAAGAAGTCTTGACAAAGGAATGTAACGAACGCAAGCATTAGCACGGATACCAAAGGATACAAGTCTTTAGTTGCTCCTCGAGTAGGTACTAAAACTTGTTTTTGCAACTTTCTAGAAGGTACCAAGTGTTTATGGTTGTCTTCGGCAGCTCTCTAACAGGTACTAATGAGGTTATAGTTGTTTACTAATAGGTACCAGGTGTTTATGGTTGCCTTCAACAACTCTCTAGCAAGTATTAAGGAGGTTTTAGTAGGAACCAAGTGTTTTTGGTTACCTTTAATAACTCTCTAGCAAGTACTAAGGAGGTACTTATTCATTCATGCCCTTTTGGAACTTTTCTAAAAATGAACTAATGCTTGTGTAGCTCTTCTAGTTGTTCTAGTTCATTTCTATCTCAAGGCAATGGGTTAGGGCCTTAATGCTACAGGAATTGTTTTCATGGGTTTGATATTTTTGGGATGAAGAAATTTTCCCTAAAAATATTTTTGAAGCCTTAAGGGTGGTCAAGTTCGTCATTATAGGGCATTTTAGTAATTTGATAATGAATCATAAGGGTTGGATTACCTTGAAGGCAATGAGGGTACTTTGGTAATTTGTTTGGTGTTTTGGCCTTTGGAGTATCTTAAGGTAATTTGGTAATTTGATTGACAATTTGGAGGGTAAAATTATCTCTTTTAGACTTTAGTATGGACAAGGACATTTTTATAATTTGCTTCATCGCATGAGTTGTCGAATTGTCAATTTAGGCTTTTTAGGGACCTGATGTCGTTTTGGTAAGTGGGGTATTTTGAAATTTAGGTAAGACCTTTTTAATAAAAGAGAAAGAATTAGGCTTAAAGGAACACATTTGGGTTTGGGTGGTTAAAAGGAATAAGGCTTTAAAGGTTAAAGGGAGAGTTGGGCTCAAGAGGCCCAATTCAGGCCTACCTACTTTAAGAAGTATGTGTAGACCACAAGGGTTTTCTATATAAAATAGGCCCATTATAAATACTTTGTTGAAAGTGACCATCCTCATTTGCACTATTCATCCTCTATCCCCTCATTTTCTCTCTCAAAGCTTTAGACTTAGCTATAGGTTTGCCCTTTTTCTTTTTTGAGGAATGCATCATGGTCACCTACATTAATGATGAGATGTTCGTTATCCAAGAGGAGTTCCCTAATATGGACATCACCACATTAGATGTTTTGGAATAGCTGCGATCCCAGTGGGGATTCATACAAGTGAGACCACTAAAGGGCGCAATCGCGAAGATGATCACACTCAACTTTCCCTCAGTTGATGACACACAGATAGTCTATAACCTATACATGATCTTATAGGAGCCATCTCGAGAGCAGCAAGTATTCCCTTTCCATTTATTTTATTTTATTTATTTTATGCCTCTCTTAACACTATAGATTTTAGGTGCTACCATAGAATTTCCTTTTTTTTTTCCTGTAAACATTAGGTTAGTTTATAAAATATTTAGAGATAACTTCTATGACACTTACCCTTTACTTCTAGAGAAATTTTATTTTTTGTCTATAAGTGTAGTTGATTACCTAGATTTATGCGCACCTAGGCTTTATTCTGTGAGCTACACAAAGAAAGATCCAAATTAGTTATGGAATAACTTATGAGAAATTAGGGTACACCTAAGATAAGTAAATAAAATTATAAATAATTTATTTATTTATTCATTCTACTGATTTTCTAGTCTCGTGATGCTTTATTTGTGGATGCTGAATTAGATCTATTTTTTTAAAAAAAATCTTCCCTTTTTGTAGGGGATAATTGCCTTCCAGAAGGGAAGTGGAGTTATGGGCCTTTCCAAATAGTGGCTTCACACGCTGAATCCCCGAGTTATGGCTCGTTTAGAGGGAACTGAGATATGGACTTTCCTACGCATACTATCAAATGAGGCCTTAAAGGTTGACTAGGCGATGACTCACACATTTCTCAAGCGATGGATAGACAAAACCCACACCTTCCACATGCCCATGATCATAGAGTTGATGATCATACCTAGGGACTTTGCCATTTTGATCAGGTTGCACTTTTCAAGGGTTATTTTGCCCATAGACTCTAGCATGCATGAGCCAATATTTTAGAGAAACTATTTGTTAAGAGTCCTCAGATGAAATCCTCAATTTAGGGGGGAGATAAACCATATCAAGGTCTAACATAAGGGCTTATATGCCTAAGGTCATCGATGACAGTTCTTATGAGACGATCGACCAACATGTACACTATTTCTTGCTATACACTTTATCGAGGGTCATTCTTGAACACATTTGACGTACTTGAATTTTGCTTGGTGCTAGTGCTAGAGGATTTAGGCCTACTCAATCACTTCAATTGGGGTTTTGCGGTGTTGGCGTATCTATACCGATAGTTTGACCAGTGTTCCCGAGGAAAGGGGTATATGTGAGATGCTTTGAGGGTGTTTACTATAAGTATCTCTTAATCCCTTTCTTATGTTTTAGTCTCATTTTGTTGATTTGGAACTTATGCCTCATTTGTTGACAGACATGGGACATTGAGTTGGGCTTGCTGTCAAGGATTAACTCCAAGGTTGATGCGAAGGGTGGCTACCCCTATTTCTTGTGGTGGAGTGATGTGACCTGCCTAGAGTCTTTCATTGTTGACAAGTGTGCCTGCCTAAATACGATCACTCTCGACTAAGTATTTTCTCTTGCATAGATATAATTATATGAGTTGTAATTATTTATTTATTATTATCTAGTCTTATCCTATAGTGGTCCTTTGTCATTAATGCAGTTGTACCTCGATTGGAGGGCTTATATAGAGATGTGGCCATTGGAGGCGATAGAAGTAGAGGCCATCTTCTATAGCTGTCAGTTGATGCTGAGACCTCCCATTAGGAGTGGTACTTAGGTAAATACATGTTCCTCTGGTGCGAGGGCTTGAATGTGTGACCTGTCCAATAGCATCCACCCATAAACATGTTCTAAGCGAGGGATCTGAAGGATGCGAAGCTTGTTAAGGCACTCTGCTTCTCGCTAAGGTAGTATTTAGGTCTTGGCAAGATCCTTTATAGGTCTTAGATGATCGGGCCCCTAATTAGGAGATTCCTATTGTTTGACATGACCATATAGGCATTTCACCAATATGTTCTTGATGATGGGATCATCCTCCAGTATAGGGGTTAGGGAACCATTACGCAAGCATCCTAGAGACTTGCCACTTCTACTCCTATGTATGGCACTGCTGCTGTTAGGGGTCACAAATGAGATCATGGATCGATTTTAGGGGACCTATAGCCAATAGTAGTAGGTAATTTGCCTTTTATACTAGACAGCCTGGTGGAGTCTTGTCTGACTCCACTGATAGGCACTATAATGTTACTACAGATCACTCGATTTGTTTGCATGTTCGAGCTAGTCGAGACTTCCCAATTAAGTATCTTTTTCCTTATTTTCTTGTATGTTGGCTATGATGTAGGCACTATTACTAAAAATGTTTCCTTTTTTCCCTTTTTGTAGCTTGTCTATGTTTAGGGCGAGGCTATGGTTGATCTGATCGCTACCCTAAAGAGGGTGGTGACATAGCAGGCACGCACTATGTAGATTAGTGACCAAAAGTTCACAGAACAAATGCAAAAATAATGCATGTACACATGTCTATAATTTGTGTCTAGTTTGTTTTGTGTCCTCTTGTGTTTCTTATAAGAGATGTTCCAACACTAAACTATGAGATTAGAGATAAGAATCAATTTTGGTAGAGGCAAAGGTAGAGATTGAGACCCTGGCTTAGGCGATCGCAGATAGGGGGATGTGTCTATCGACGATGAGGCGAATTTCGAGGCAACACCTTCAGGAAGTAGGGAAAGCTTAGTCTGGTAGGTCGACACTTAGCCTTTAGGATTTTCCTTCCCTTTTCCTTCAGTACAGTACAATTTGATTATCACTGATATTTTGCATATATATACAGATTTTATCGGTGAATTGAAAACCCAAAGCTTAGATTACTAGGATTTCCTTTTGGATGCACCAAGGCAATTTTGCCTTCATTTTTGTCAAATTTTGAAGCTTTGGCTTTAGTACAAATACATGATCTTGGCATCTAATTATGTGTTTTTAGTGTTTATTGAACCATTGGTCAGTATTTGTTCAAACATATGCTTTTTTAGGACATGTACAAACGACATTTAAGTCTATAGTGTAAAGGGGCTATTAAAAGTTTTTTAAGAGTTAGAGGCTTGTACAGCCTAAGATTTGCTAGAAATGAGTTAAGAGGTTGTACCATAGGAAACTTGTTTAATTAATGTGTAGGTATTTGTTCATAAATCGCATGTTGCCTATAAGAAATCTGTACAAACCTGCTTGATAGCTACACAAACATGTTTAGGGCCTAGTTACAGCTGTCAAGCACTAATAAGCCTTGTCTTCTTCTATAAGTACCCATTTTGAATAAGTTATTTACAACTTCCATTTCAAACCTCCAAACTATAGTAAGAGAATTTATAAGATCTCTCCACCCCCAGATTTGGCCTGATCTACCATAGGCGTCTTTCAGCACTTCGCTACCTCTTTTTTGTCTATCTTAACACACATTTCATGTAGGTAACCTGCAATTTATGGGATTCCACTACCCATACCTTTTTATCTAAGGATACAAAGTTTTGCCCTTTGTTGGAAGAGTTGTAGGTAACCTACAATTTATGGGATTCCACTACCCACACCTTTTCATCTAAGGATACGAAGTTTTGCCCTTTGTTGGAAGAGTTTGAGGCTATTCTTAATAGTTGTGTTATAGTTGTAGATCGAATTGCACTGCCTCAGATGGATTACCCACACATTCAGAAGATGTTGGTGTTGTTCGACATGCGATATAAAGAGGTACCTCAATACTTGTTGGGTGAGGAGAAAATTCTCATAGCTTAATTTCTCACTTTTTTCCCTTTTAAGGATCATGCTCGGGCGGCTCAAGCTTGTATTATAGTAGTTATTCTAATAGATGAATATTTGCTATAAAGGAAGGATAGGGAGATCAACCAATAGATTTTACCTCTTCTATAAGGAGCTGAGTCGAAGAGGACCTTCATACCGATAATCTTAGGTGAGACCATTATGGGTCTTGATAAAGTAGGCATTGGTATCAATAATTATTTCACAGGGAGCCCACTGCTGCTTTTGGCAAGAACTCTTGCAATATCTATTCTTTTGATTTTATTTGATTTTTATTTTATTCATTCCCTAATTTTTCCCTAGATTGCCCTTGCGGATTTTCAATCTAGCGGGCTACTCATTTTTGCTTATGTTGTCATTTTCAGGTTTTCAAACTAATGAGATTATTATATTTTTCTCATTTAATCTTTTTCTTTTTCTTTTTCTTTTTCTTTTTCTCTTCTTTTCTTCAAATTTGGTTGCAAGAAAGGCTAGGACTATTGGATGTCCTAACCATGGACGTGAGGCTTTATTACCCACAACATCATTCAAATCATTGTCTGTCAAGGTCAATTGCTACTAAAGCTGAGTGGGTCGAGTGGATGTCTCACAATGCTATCACTAATATTTGTTAAAGCTTACCATAGTTGAATTTGTTACGTGTTACCTTGATGACCTATAAGAATTGTTTCATTCCTCCAGTCTTATCTTCAGGCATATTCTATGACTTGACTCATGTATGCCACCAACTTTGTGCTCCTCAAATTGAGGTACAGTTCCTCTTTACCTTTGTTGGGGATCCCTTGTCCCAACACTTCTTAGATAAGGTTGAGGCTACATGCACTAGCTGTCATATCTATGACTTCTACACCGGTCGAGACCCTCAGCCTGACAATGATGTGAACTATATGGCATGGTCGCAATACATTTAGAGCTATATGCTTCGCATTAGTAAATAATAGACAACGATCTTTCATAGAAAAGACTATTTGATATTTACTTCTAGTTTTAGGACATGAATGACTAATTTACTTTGATTATGTAAATGCACTTCCATTTGATACTATGTTTAAAATGAGTTATTTACATTTTGCATATTACATACTAATTAAGTGCATGACTTCTACTTTTAATATTGGAATATTATACCATTTAATTGTCTTTCTCAATGCCTTTTTCTTACTGATCCTTTACTCATTCACCTTTGTTTTCTCTATTATTGCCTAACTGTCCTATTAATAGCCCCTAGTGGTCGATCATACTCTCTCAACTTTTACTTGCATTTATTTCTATTTTTATACTCTAACTTTTGCCTAAGCTACCCTTTCATATTTTTTACTTAGTGAGCTTATATATTTTCTCTTCTTTTTCATTTTCTTTTCTTTTTTTTTTAAATTTTTTTATATATGCCCTAACTTTTGTCTAAGACACCCTTTCAAGTTTTTAACTTAGCAGGCTATTTTACTTTTTCCATACCTCACACGAAATATTTCTTCAACTAATCTAAGTTTACTAGCTTCGTGAATTCATTCCCATCGATAATTACTAATTTCATTGCACCGCCTAAGTATATATGTTTCACCATATAGAGGCCTTCTCAGTTCAGCCTAAACTTTCCTTGAGGATCCTGAGTATGTGGTTGGATTACCTTCAGCACCATATCACCAACCTTTATTATGTTTGGCTTGATCTTCTTGTTGAATGTATGGAATCTTTTCTCATCTAGCAAAACTAGTTTTTCAAATCTACTTCTCCTTCATTAGTACATACGAATGACAGATTCAACCAATGCTCATAAAGACTTCACTTTTAGTTCAATTGGTAGTGCCACCTCCATACCATATACCAAGGAGTATGGCATCATCCTAGTCGATGTTCTTGCCATAATTTGATAACCATATGGGGAGCATGGTAACTTCTTATACTAATCCTTATACATTTCAACCATCTTGGCATGAATATTTTTAACATTCTTATTTGTCGCTTTCTTTGCCCCGTTAGCCTGCGACATGTAAGGCGATGACTTATGGTGGGCTACTTTATATTTTTAGAACATGACCTTGACCTCCACTTAAAAATGGACACCATTATCTGTGACAACATGGTACGACATACTGCAGTGGCTGATTAGGTTTTTCTCAATGAATCATGTCGTCTATTTTGCCCCTAGCTTACTAAAGCCTTCAGTCTCTGCTCACTTCAAAATGTAGTCCACTGCTACTACTGTATGCATATGCCCCCTTATAGAAATATGTTTAGTCTCTTTGATTATGTTGATGCCCCATGTTGTAAACAACCAAGGTGAGGTCAGATTCTATAACTCGAACGATGACAAATAACTGAGTTTACCATAAGACTGACATTTATGACAGTTTCGAACCTTGAACACAGTCATATTCCATAGTACACTAATAATACCCCAACCTCATAATTTTCTTCACCAACTCTTTCCATTCATATTAGGAACCCAAACTCCCACATACATCTCCTTGATGACCCTACTGGCCTCTTCCTTTGCCACACACCCTAAATAGACTCCGTCGGGCAGTCTCTTATACATTACACCATCATAAACTATAAATTGTGAAGAAACCTTTGAATCACATCCTTATCCTTCTTCTCAACATTTTCAGGGTATTCACTACTCTTCACATGCCACTATATATTAAAATACCAGGGACAATCCTTCTTTGACACTTGTATCACTCTTTTATCCATATGACACAGTGTCATGGCTTTAAATGTGACCAACAGCTTCATAGGCATCGCCTTTGGTTCATCCTAAGTAGAGACTAGAGTGGTTAAGGCATTAGCCATTGCATTTTCTTCCCTTGGTAGATGATGAAATGCAATCTTCTAAAAACTTTATAGTAATCCCTTTACATGCTTTAAATATGGGCCCAAATGTTTTTCTTTGAGTTTTCATTTATCCATTACTTGTAAAATGATTAGTAATGAATCCCCAAACACCTATGTTGTTTTAACGCTAATCTGCTTCAAGTGTTCGAGTTTAAGTGCACATGCTTCATACTCAGTCATATTATTGGTCATCTTGTAGTCTAACTTCTTAGTTATAAAGAAGAGTTCTCCTTCTGGCAAAATTATAATTACCTCTACACGCATTCCTTTCTTGTTTATATCTCTGTTGAAGTATTCTCTCCATTTCTAAGGCTCAATCTTTTCTAATCGTTCGCCTAATTAGGAAAGCTCATATTCTCCTTCTTTGAGAGGTTATTATGTCAAATACTTTTAGACTGCCCGCCCTTTAATCACTTTCTTGATTATATACTTAACATTGAATTTGATCAATAAGATTAACCATTTTGCCAACTTTCCTATCAAGGAAAGGACTTTGTCTAAGTGCTTAATTGGATCAAACTTTGAAATCACATCCATGGAATATGTCTGAAAATAATGCCTTAATTTCTTCATTACCTAAACCAATGCCAAACACATCTTCTCCACCTGGTTATACTTCACTTCATAAGATAATAACTTTTTACTAAGATAATACACTATATGTTCATTCCTTATTTCATCTTCCTAAGCTAACATTATAGCAACAGAGTTATCTTCTACTTTCAAATACAAGATTCTTGGTCTCCTGAGCTTTTGTGGCTTTAATACCAACGGGATAGTCAAATATTCTTTTATTCTCTCAAAGGCCTTTTAGCATTATTCATTCCACTTCACCTAGTGATCCTTCCTTGACAACTTGAAGGTTAGTTCATAAATAGGAGTGAGCCTAACTATGAAACAGTAAATGTACTACAAGTAACTCAAGAAACCCCAAACCTCTTTCTCTGTCTTGGGTATGGACATTTCTTGAATAGCCTTTACCTTATCTAGATCCACTTTGATACCCTTTTCACTAACCATGTGTTCTAATAGTTTACTAGAGGTGGCCCCGAACACACACTTCTTTATATTCAATCTCAAGTTGTACTCATCGACTCTCTTTACAAACTTTTTCGAAGCTTCAAAGTGTCTTTCCCTTATTTTTGATTTCACCATCATGTCATCTACATACACCTTTACCTCTTTGAGAATTAAGTCATGCAACAGGGTAGTTATCTTCATTAGTATGTCACTCTTGTATTCTTCAACCCAAACAACGTCACTTTATAGCAATACGCCCTACATTCTATGAAAAAAGTCATTTTTAACTTATCCATGATAGCCATGAGAATCTGGTTGCACCCAGAGAACCCATCCATAAAGGAATACATAACATAAGTTGTGACATTATCAACTAGCACATTAATGTGTGGTAAAGGAAAATCGTCCTTTAGGCATGCTTTATTCAAATCCCTTTAGTCAACACACATCCTTACTTACCCATCCCTCTTTGATATTGGTACTATGTTGGCTAGCAAATTTGTGGTAGTCTATGACCTCTAAGAACTTGGCATTCAATTACTTTGCCACTTATTCCTTGATCAACTGAACCCATTCAGGTCTCATCCTTTGAAGCTTTTATTTTACTGGCTTAATGTGTGGGTAGGTCAGAATTATGTGTTCTACAATTCACCAATAAACCCTTGGCATATCTTTATACGTCTAAGAAAAAACTATTTAGTACTTCCTAAGCAACAATTTAAAGCTCCTTCACTCCTCTATTGTGACATCATTAGCAATGAGTAAGATTTTTGAATTTTCCTGTGTGCTAAGATTAAATGTAGTGGTATGAAAAAAAAAATTAATGTTAAATATGCTGATGAAATTATGCATGCTATGCACACTACCATTAGGAAACACATCACACAAGTTAGCAAACTCATCATTCATTGTCTTAAACTCAGAAAGAAACACATCATCATCCTCAAAGAGATTGAAAACAAGAACATCATTACTAACAAGAACATCATTACTAACAAGAAAATCAGCTTCATTTGGTTAGTTGATATGAGTTTTATTTGCCTAAGTCATTCCTTTTTCTTTACCATTTACTTCAGAACCTTAAGATTGATATTCTATATAGAATCTAGCTTTTCCCTGTTCTTTGTACCAACAACAGCCTTGACAATTCCCTTAAAACTCGATTTCATGTGATCACCTCCTAGGTCAATTTTCAGAAAATTTGCCCAAAGTGTTGTACCATCTACCATGGTAGGTCAGTATCAGCCACATGGCCCAATATTTCCTCACCACTTACTTCCTCGATGGAGTTCATAATCATGCTCTCGATGTCCTCCAATTTTATCCCTATGTAAACAACCTCAGTGAGCATGCACAAACCTGCAAACTCTCATTATGAGTCCATAAAGGGTGCATTTTGTTTTATCTAGGTAGACTCCTTTTTTGCACGATCTTCCTCAATGGCCTAGAAATTTTGATCCAGTATATATTGCTCCCTTTATTCCTTAGTAATCCTTTTTTTGTCATTCCATGGCCATATAGACTGAGGACCATACAAAATCATAAACTAACTTGATTCTTAGTCATCTTTTGTCCCTCCAAGATATTTCCTTTCTCTTCTTCTTCCCGTCTTCCTCTTTTGATGAGTCTCGATAATTTTGGTATCCCAGTTCACCAACATCCATTTAGAAAAAAGGCCTTCTCATGTTCATCTATATCATTGCCCAATGACTTATCACTTTTTAGTGGTCCCTTGCTCAACTTCTATAATGACTTCTTCTTTTTTACAAATAAATATGATAGTGGTCAATGCAAGTCCCTCACTTTTAGTTCTGACCCTTTACCATGATACCCTAATCTTAAGGAACTCTGATATGCCAGTAGAATTCTTCCCTAACCCTTGTTCCAGCAGAAAGTTCATGTTCTTCAAAATTTTCATCACATTAGGATCAACCTACCTGTTATTGACTCTAGCAACTTGAAACCTTTGAAGATACAAAACAGCCATACTTAAAGCTAAGACAGTTTCCCTAACCTTTGCACAAATGGTCATAATCTCTCTTTTATAAAGAATCTTAACTTTCTTATAAATAGTGGAAAGCACACCACCAAGTGAGTGATACCATGGTCTTCAGCGAAGTCACCACTGTGAGTGCCTCAGGTTTTGCTAGAATTATTAAAATCTTGCTTGTGACTCTATTTTTTTATCGATCAACAAGGAATCAAGAGGACATGGATCTTTACATTGGTAATGACCCTAAGATGTGGTATGTGTTTGGACCAATGAGGGATCATTTTGAGCCTTGTGTAATTCAAGGCCCTAAGCCCAAAGCGATGGTCATTAGGGGACCAAATACAGGACAAGACATTAGTATTATTCATAGGAAATATGAAGTCATCACCTGACTTTAGTCGAGATAAGAATCCTGGGAATGCAAAAACTAAACCTAATCTAAGTCAATTAAAAGGCCCATTTCATCTTCAACCCATCACAGATTGAGTTTTGAAATTAGGTATGGCTTAGGAAAGAGGTTAGGCACCCCTAAACTGTCCAGATATTAGGATCCAGCCTTCGAGTATCTTTAGTTCACTTTTAGTATTTTAACCGAGTTATTAATTAGTCTAATTAACGATTATAAGCATGCCTTTAGCATAATCAAGCTAATCAAATAACTTCATCAATTTAAAGGGAAGTGGGGTCATGCATCATGGTATAAGGGTCATCATACATATCCATATATCCATTCAAGCATAATCATCTCAAAGGGAGAAGGGGTTATTCATCATGGTATAAGGATCATCATGTATATCCATACATTACACGTCATAATCATCCATAATCATATAAGATAATGGTGAAGACCAAATTCATGGTCTAACTTAAGTAAGAACACCTACACCCAAAGGAAGGGAACATGTTAGTAAGTAAAAGGAACATGAGACAAACCAAATGAACTTAAAACACAAAGAAAGAACATAACACATATTACCATATCTCTCATACAAAGGTTCCTAAATATGCATCTAAGTCCATACTATCACATCCTAACATCACATGGAAAATGTTAATACATTAGAAAACAAATACATGCATTATGAAGGGTAAGAAACCATAAACATGCAATGCATAGCATAATGGAGGATCTTCAATGGCCTATGGCTAAATCAATATAAAAGATGTCTTAGGGTTTAATGAACCCTCTCTCTTGTTATTCTAAAAGTGTTAAGCATCCATAGACACTGCTAACCATGACAGGGGTTAGAATGCCACAAGCAAAAATGGAATTTACAAAGCCAAAATACAATTCACTTATTTTAAACATAAACATAATCATAAAAGGGTCTCTCAAGATCATTGGAACATTAGGTTCCTTGCTAGATCATAGCATTATATGAGGAGGATTTGTGAAGTCACTATGAAACCATGCTAAAGTTCCATTTTTTAAGTGAATAAAAGTCCTAGGGTGTTATGCCTCATCCTATTTTGTTGTTGGAAACTAAAACATCTTAAAAAAAAGGTTTTGGAAAAGGAGAAATATAGATAGAGAAGAAAATAATTTTTACAAAGTTGTGGCCAGACAAACTGGGTTGTACAACCTAAAATGGGGGTTATACAACCTATAATTAAGGTTGTACATGTAACGCCCATATTCATATTTTTTCTAATACCAATAACTGTAACAACCATATTCATTCACATAACTCATATCATTCATGTCAAAAATACATATGCATACAGGTTTTATCCCTCCTACGCACACAATCCAACATGTGTTTGATGTACATATATGTATATGACACAAGGAGAGAGAGTTGGGATTCAGCCAATGACCTATGGTCCATATGTCTCAATGTAAACTCAAAGCACCAAAGTGTCCAATTCCAATTCTCCAGTATTTGAAAAAAAATTGTGATTTGGTGAGTCGCGACTCAATGAATAAAAACAATAATCAAATTCTCATGGCATAATCCATAATCAAATATCATCAAGATACATTGCAAGTATAAAAATTGACTATGCAAGTGCAAATGCAATAGCTTTATTTTTGTCGTGACCGAACAAGGCAAACATTACTCCCGGGATATTCATGTGATTCATGGGACATATGATTTAGACCTATTGGTCCATCTTCCTGTGATTTGCAAGTGTTTGACAAGTTGGTCACAATGCCCCTTTTAGTTCCATATGCAAGTGCTTATTCACAAATGATATGCCAAGTAATCGTTAAGAGCATTTAATTCTCACTTGGCCTGTATTTCCATGTAACATGTAACAATTCAATCATATATACATGTAATAGAACATAATCATATTATTCCCATGTAACATGTAACAATTTAATCATTCTCACTTGACTTATATTTTCATGTAACATGTAACAATTCAATCATATATACAT
>CATIWR010204451.1:0-38321 GCA_949677035.1 Omphalea diandra | reverse complement strand
AATTAAAATTTTTTTCATGTTAACATTATATTTATCATTATATAAATTTTAATTTCATATAAAATTAATTAAATTATAAAATAATTATTTTTTATCATTATACAATATAATTATATATTCAAATATTTTGTTTACTAAAGGGCATAATTGGAAATATATTAAATATTTTCTCTCCTTTCCTTCCATATTTGGTTATCCAAACAAGGGAAAATAAAATTATTTTCCTTCCCCTCCTTTTTATCCAAACATGAAGAAGGAAAATAAGGAGGGAAAATAAAATTTATTTTCCTTCCTTATTTTCTTTCCTCCCTATGGATTTTTGCCAAACACAGTGTTAGAGCTTGTTTTAAGCCATATAAGACCTTAGTGAGTTTGTAAACATGATTTCAGATGTTCGTGATTTTTAAAACTAAGAGGTTGTTCCACATACATTTCCTCCTTTATCAATTCATTTAGAAAACACTTTTAACTTCTATTTGAAAGAGTTTGAAATTCATAAATGTAGCAAATGCAAATAGAATCCTAATTACCTCTAACCTTGTAATAGGGGTAAAGTTTTCATCATAATATATGCTTCCTCTTAGTTACAACATTTGGCTACCAATATAGCCTTATTTCTAGATATAGCTTCAACCTCATTTAACTTGTTGAATACCTACTCATACCAATGATGGAGTGGTTATTTAGTCTTAGCACTAAGGTCCAAACCTTATTCCCTTTAAATTGATTGAGCTCTTTTGCATAATAATAACCCAATGTTTATCTTTAATAGCTCTTCATCTATGATTATAGGCTCAATAAGAGAAACAAAGGTAAAACTATTACAAGCGTTTCTAAAATAGTCTAGTCAATATCCTTTTTGATGAATCACTAATTATAAGATCTTTAGGATGATATTTTTTCTATATTCATATCCAGTCATTCTTTAGTTGTTAGACCATTTGCTTACTTGGAGATGTAAGAGGTGAAGTCTCATTTGAGTGGTCATCATCCTTTATTTATCATCAATCTTCTTATTCTTCCATCCAATGTTAAACCCATTCATCATACCTATAAGATCATTAATTAGTGAGATTTATCAAAAATAATATGCATTGACTTGTTAAAAATAAGGGTTCTCTTTTTGAATACCTTATATCATCTACTTAAAGTAAACCCTAAAAATATTCCTTCATATGATTCAGAATAAAATTTTCCAAGATTGTCTTTAGTGTTTAGAATAAGACACTTACAACTAAAAATTTAAAATGTGCAATCTTGTGTTTCCTTTGGTTCCATAACTCATAAGAAGTTTTTTTTAAAAAAAAAAATAGGTCTCACTAGTACTCTATTTAAAGAATTAATTACTTTAAACCTCTTAATGTTTTCCATATTTAACTAAGTTGTTTATCACTTTTCAATATTATACTAAGTATCCCACACATTTGCTCCGCTCTACTAAAAACTTTTAATGTTAAAAAGACATCTTTTCATTAGTCAAAGAGAATCTAGTCAAAGTGAGTTTTGTATTTTATTGGGTTAATTACTCTGAACCCCGTAATGTTTGTTATATTTAACTAAATCATCCCTCACTTTTCAATATTAGACTAAATCATCCCTCATGTTTATTCCATTATTAAGAATTTTGATATATTCTATTTAAGAATGTTGTTTTTAGCCTTAGGGGACTTAACTTCCTTACAGAGGGACTCAAGATTATTAAAAAGATCTTTTAATGATTTATTAAATCTTTAATGATTTATTCTTCTTTTGAAGGATGCAGGAAGACGATGTTAATAAGTCATAACTCTTAGTGAGCTTAGCAATAAGATCATATAAATCTTCCCTAAAGTAAGAGTCAAAAGGATTTACCTTATTGTCTTCTTCACTTTTTGAAAAGCTTAAGGATAGATAGTCTTTTTATAATGCCATGAAGCATATATTTGCAATCTTTTTCTCATTCTCAAAGGTCTCATTTTCTGGAGCACTAAAGTCATCCTATGTGGTTTTGAAGACTTTTTTTCTCCTTTTTAGTATGATGCTTCCTCGAAGGATACTTATGCTTCTTTTATTTTGGACAATCTAATTGTAGATGACCCTTTTAATTGTATCCATAGTAAGTGATTTGACTTTTTGAGCTCCTTCTCTTATGTCCCTTTCACATCCTTTCCTTCTTGTTTAACAAGAACTTTACTTGATTTGAGATAAAAGCTAATTGAACATCTTTACTCTAATAATCACTCTTACTAAAAGAGGTTATTGAAGAGGTAGAAAAGCTTTTTATATATATCTCTTTAGCTTTGAAAACCATATCCTTCTTTTTAGGACCTTTATCTCGTTGAATTTCCCAAGTTAATCTCGTGAGCCAGTAGCTTCCCCATGAGCTCATATAAAGTAAGGGCCTTTAGTTTATACGCTTTTTCAATGGTAGCCCTTTTTGCTGCCTACTTCTCCTTAGGAAATGTCCTTAGCAACTTTGCCACCATATCTTCATTGGAATAGAGTTTCTCTAATCCTTTAAGAATCCTCATAATTCTAATGAACTATTATACATCTTAGTGATGGACTCATTGAGCTATTATACAAACGTCTTATATTTATATGGTGTATAATGAGATCTTTTTCTTCATCACCTCACTTGTTCCTTTATGATGAGTTTGAAGAATGTCCTAAATCTCTTTGCAAAAGTACACATTTATAGCTTGGCATATTGAGATTTGTGAATTTAATAAAACAAGTATGTATACACCTTGTATTTTTAAGGTTGGCCTTTTTTTCCTTTATTGTCCACTCACTCTTCTTATTTGGGACTAATACATCTCCTATGCATTTGGTAGGAGCTTCTCTTTCTTCTTCAACAATGTCCCAAAGATCTATAGTCCCACTATCTAGGAAGATCTCCATCTTGTTCTTCTAGTAGCCATAGTCAGGCTTATGGATTGACTGAGATTCCTCTTAACTTGCTATTAGATCTTTCCTCTTTGCGTTGAAGCTTGATTAAAGAGACTTATTTTGATACCAGTTATTGTCCTAAGATGCCCTAAAGAGGGTTTTGAATAAGACAGTAACAAGTTTAAACCTTTTTTTCAAAAGAAATAGAAAGAATCAAACTGTTTTTCAAAAGAAATAGGAAGAATCAATCACACAATAACATAAAGATCTATAAAGGTTCAACTCAAACTAAGTCTGCTTCCTCTCCTCTAGATCCACTAGAAAGTTCCACTAATCAATAGCTTACAAGTGCTATTAAACACCTTTACACAAGTGAATTTATGTAGGCACCACTTAATCCTTCACAATGTGAATTTTCAGGCACGGCTTAAAAGCCTTTCATAAATAGTTTATGGGCATTACTCAAGACTTAACATAAGATAGTTTCTAGGTACTATCGTAAACCTTTCATAAAGAAATGGTTTAAAGGTTTTGTCTTCAACCTAAGATTTTCCTCACACAAGAATTACAATTAAAGCAAAAAGAATACTCTCACACTTAAACACTTTTACAAATGAAATGCTACCTCTTTAGCTTGCTTGAGTAAGTTGGATGTTGATATTACTGATATAGTAAGGAAAATCTTATTCTCTTTTCAAAGAATATTTCAAAAGCACTTGAAGAAAAGTTAGTTCAAATAACTAAACTTTAAGACTCTTTTGATCATTATTTAAAGCTTTAAATCACTTAAGAGTATAGTTTTTTTCTAGCTCTTTCAAATTTTCAATCTATGAATTTTAAGCTTTCAGTCTTTATATAAGTGAGCAGAAGAAAATAAGCTAATAACCATAACGATAAAGGTTGTCATACTATAATCGTTGGGGACCTTATTAATGGTTGTTGGCAAGATTTAGCAATCATTAAAAGTTTAATGCCTAGTTGGTTTTGGTTCAAGGTACCTTCATTTTTGTCCACCACTGTTAAGTGTATAAAACATCTATTGAAATGCAGTCATGTTCGTTATGATCCTTTCAACAATCATTGGTTTTAGTTTCTTGAGCTTAGCTAAATTAACATTATCTTTGAGAATTCTCAACAATCATTAAGGATATTCAACTCCTTGTTAAAATATCAATCATCATTAAGCTTTCTAGCTTTAGTCATTAGAAGGACTCAAGGTAGAGCTTAAATACTTATTGTATTTCACTCATGCTCATTAAATTCATCTAAACACTATTAGTTATGTACTCTAGGCTAATTCTTGTAATGGATATTTTCTTAATAACATCATGGTTGCAATTTTATTAAATATCTCTTTTATTTATGGCTAAATTATAAATTCAATGAATTGTTAATTCTACATAATGTCACAAAGTAAGTGACTTGATAATAAAACCTTTAGGTGTAAAGAATTTTATTATAAATTGTCACTAGTCGATCATTATTATTAGGATAATAATAAATGAAGACTAATATGTATTTTGATTGATGACTATGTTTTACTAGTCATAAAAATGAGATATTAAATCAAACACACAAATACATATTTAAAAAATATTATGGTGGATCGACCTGCTATGAAAACACTACATGGATTAATAGTCATAAGTGATTCTTATGCAATAGTATTAACTTAATTCTTTGACCTCAAAATCATCATGGATTCCAATATAATGAATTTTATGTTTTGATACAATCCAATATTATCTTAACAGGATATTCATACAGACTGATATTGATAAAGTAAACCATATAGAGGAATATGAATGATTAAGAAGGAATTTATCTCTCATGTATTTATGAGAAATATCTTTAGGCCCCTCAATAAGGTAGATTGAAGAGATTGCATAGCCATGTGGAAAATGAATTGATAAAGCTTATCAATGACATTTCACATCAATATACTTAGAGATCGAGAAATAATTGAACTATATAAGGATGACATGATTTATGTCTTATGTTCAATTGAGATTTAATGTGACAAAAGGATTATAATACTATTTGTAAAATAGATTAGGTTAGATTATTGACCTTCACATAATTTAGGCAGCATGATGTCTTACTAAAAGCCATTTATGATTTATGGGCTAAAAATAGGTTTTGGGTCATTATCAACATTATGTGAACCTAAAGAGTTGTACACTTAGAATAGATCTATAAATGACTAGTATTTTTTACTATATATATATATATTAAGATGATTAAAGATATTATCTTGATATTTAGATATCATTGTTATTTTAAAAGTTAACAAAAAAAAAAGGATATCAACATTAATATTATCTTTAATAAAAAAAAAAGTTATTTTAAAAGATATTATCTTGATTAATATTTGTATCTCAAAGATATATAGTTGGCATATATATCTAAATGGTTTAGATATATACACATTAATAGGGTTTTCTAGTGAGTAGGTGAACATTCACATTACTTTTTCAAAAAATGTTTTAGCGAGAGAGAGTAAAGCCCTAGTGTTAGCGCACTACCCATTTTGGAGATAACTTGTTTGTATAGATACTTATAGAGGATATTAACCCTTTGGTCACATTTAGATTCAACATTAAGCTCGAGGCAGGGTGCTATCGGTGTAAATCTCCTCTCTCCCTTCCAACATATTTTTGATTCTTGCTTGAATTTGTCAGTTTCACATCCCTTCTTATCGGTTTAATCTGATCACATAGATCCCTAGTGGGTTTTGCATATAGAAATTTTTATTTTTTTTATTGTGCTCATTCAACAAAACCTAACAAACCCTTATTAGTAACTTTCTCAACCATCATTGAGACTTATAAAAAGAATTAAGCAATTTTATTGAGCTTTTTCAATTATAATTGGTTGTTCTTTAATGCATGTTATTTTATTTAATGGTCATTGATCAATTTTTCAACCATCATTGGTGCTTACAAAATGTTTTAGTCGCATTCACTAAACTTTTTTTTTACCCTTATTTCCTTCTATGCTTGTTGTTCTTTCTCAATGCATGTTGTAATTTTGGAATGGTCATTAGCTTGTTTAAGCTCTTCATCTTGACTTTAAGACTTGTCTTGCTAACTATTTGAGCTTAAACATTCTTTAGATATTGAATGAGAAGCCTACAAGATAAAACTTAACATACTTGTACAAAGGCTAGATAAATAATCCTTTTTTTTTTTTTTATAATCATCAAAATAAGAATTAGAACCCAAAAAGTTTAACACCTACCACAAAGCCATTATAAAGATGAGTACACAACTAACTATCTCAATAGGTTCTAAGTTTTATTCTAAGTTTACTTATTTGGCCAACCATAATCCCTATCCTAGATATCAAACATTTCTATGTCGAAGAGGATATAAAAGAGATTGATAAATCATTCCACAATAAAGCCAATTCATCTTGCCTTTATTTTTAAATCACCCCTATAATTTGTTGCAAAAATGTATTGAGAACTTACCATCTTTCTTACTTCCTTCATTTCGACTTGATACAACATAGTCTCTATAAGAAATACCAGAGTTAAGAACTTATACTATAATAGCATTAAAATATAAACTATCTATGGATTCAAAAACCTATGATAGTTTTAAATTAAACAACTCATAGGTCTCAATGAGGTTGCCTATCATGGAACTCATCTCGTTCTTACATTGAACTTCATCAAATTTCTTCTTAAATATATAACCATTATCACTAAGAATTTAGGCATCTCCTTTATCATGCATGCTTTATAATGCTAGGTAACATAATTGAACTAAGCGCATCATTATAAGATTTTTAAAGTCTTTTTTAAGTTTTAGTTTTGATATTAGATGAAGGTGGCTCTTAGATTTAGCTTATTAAAAGAGATATGGGTGAAGGGTCATTGTTGAAAACATATAAGGAACATCTTTAAACTTATCACTATTTACACTAATTAGTTTAAGTGAAGTTAATGGCTTAAAAGGTTAGTTGGGCATGATGTATATGGGTAATATGTTGGGTTAGGATATATGTACTATAAGTTTATTAATGAGAGATTATGTATAGGATTCATATTGGTTTTTATATGTATAGTTCTCATCATATGCAAATGGTTCGATTAGTAACAAGTGGAATAGGCATGTAGGTATTTGATTTTTGGACTTTGGAATGCGAGTCAGATGATAAGAAAGTGTAATTTAAAATTTTCTTTGTAAATATTTAAGGACCAAGGTTTTGGGTTAAAACTACCCTTTTCTTTTAAGGCTAAACACTTAAAACCAAAGCCAATGAGCTTTTTCAAGATCTTAGGTTTAAACAAAAGCCCCAAAACCAAGGCTTCAAACAATAATCTTGAAAAGGTAGTGATGATTATGTCTTGCAAGTATAATATAAATATGAGAGAGTTCTCAATGGTTACGTCACCATGGATGATTACTATTTTATAATTGAATAATAAATATTTATAGTTTTCAGTGTAAATATTAATTACAAGTTAGAATGATTATAATAAAAGTACATTAAGCATGAATGGGTAAAAATTGCAATAATCATTGAAACATCACACACACATACACACACACACACATATATATATATACACACACATACACACATACATAGAAACACACACACACACACACACACACACACACACACACACACACACACACACACACATATATATATATATATATATATATATATATATATATATATCTAAAAATGTTTGCAAAAATTTAGTCTAGTTTTCACAAACTAATTAGCTACAAGATTTTAAGTCTATAACTTTCTCTCCTTCGGCAGGGAAATGTAACCCTAAAAATTTATAACATAGTCTTTCTTCTAAAATCATAGTTTAGGTTTTTGGAAGGTCTATAAATAAAAATATTTTCTCTTTAATGGTTCTAAAGAATTATTGAAGAAATTACAAAAGAATAAAAACTAAGAGAGAAGAGAGGGAGAGAGAGAGAAATCAAATTCCCTAGCCTAGACCTTAGGCTTAAAGCATGTTTTCGAAGAACAACTCATTATAGGTAGCTATTAAGGCAAATCAAACGCCTAATTGATCTATAGTATTGATCTCTGTTGGGATTTCTCCTTAAAATCATTTATTCATTCATTTTTAAAGGGAATCCTAAGAAAGTGGTTTGTTGGAACACTTTTATTATCTGAACAGACCATTGAAGGGGTCTATGCAAACACCTTTATGTAAACACCAAGTTGCGTATGCAGATTTTACACCTTTCTTATTTATACTAAGCCATGTTTATTGAGTTTTTCTTTCTCTTATTAATGATATGTTATTTTTACTTTATTTATAAAACTCCTTCTGTGTTCCAAGATGACGATTGGTAAAGCTAATAAAGTTAATGACTCATGACCCTTTGTTTATATTATCATTCTCTTTCCTCTTCTCCTTTTTTCTCCCTCTCTTATTTTTCTCATTTTTTTTCTCTCAAATTTTAAATTTTCATAATCCTATTTAGATTGAAGAAAGTTATAAGCTAACCCACATTTTAGCTTGGACAAACCTTATGAATGTCTACATAGCCACTTGTGTGATCTATACAAACACATTTCAAAATAAAAACCCTTTTTCAACCTTCACTCATACTCCATTCTTTATACTAGAGAGAGGTCTATCAAACTACTTATATGAGTTTAGACAAACCTTTCTTGAGGTTTGAATAGACTAGTTCATGTCTATCTATATACCTCTTTTATATTTTTCTCACAATCTAAAATTTTATTCTATATACGTTATGTTGTTATTTTTCTTTAATTACCATTATTTATGTTATAAACTATACACACACACACACACACACAGTTTCTATAAATTGATTCTTTAATTTTTTTTACATGATAATAGGTGATTTGCCTGAGTTTTACTTATGTACCCCTTTAAAAGGGAAATCTATATAAAAACTTTTTCTAGTTTGTATATCCTACCTTCTATGTTGATGCAAGCAAAGGAAACAAGCCCAATGATCCACTTCAAATCTAAGGCCTAATGACAAGAGGAAGGCTTAAAAAGTTTAAACAAGCTATTAAAACTTATGTGCAAGGGAAGATAATGCATGGACTTGGCCCAATTAAAGAGAAAGGTGAGATGGAGCATTTAGCCTAAGCTTGTCCAATTGAGATATTTAAGGGTTCCACTTATAGGCCTTATCCAAGCCTAAACAAGGCCTAAATAAATGCAATTTTAGTTCAAAAAAGTCTAACAAATCTAGCCCAAGCTAATATTTTGAGTTTAGGATAAGATTTGTTAGGACAAGACAAGCTTAACTAGTTTAACTAGTTAGCTCGTGTCTTAAAGATAAGCCTTTGTCTTAAGATAAACATGTCTTAAATTTGGCCATAACATGTTTAAAGACAAGGTAAGTTTAACACAGTTATTTTAAGACAAATTTTAATCATCTTAAGACAAAACATGAGATATTTAGACAAGGCATAATCTTCTAAGATTTTTTTTCAAGATTGGCAAGAGTTTTTAAGATTCTTTAAGATCCATTCAAGATTCATTAAAGAATCATAAGATCCTCTAAGATCTTCCAAGATTTGCAAGGAAAATTCAAGAATGCTTTCATTGGTTGAATTCTCTTTTAGTTTAGTTAGGATTCTTAGTTAGCTATTATATCTTTATAAGGAACCTTAAGTAAAGGAATTTGACTCCTAAAAGCAAACATCTGAATCTTATTGGCCAATAGTATTCTTTCTTTAGTTATTTGGTTCTAGTTAAATAGTTTATTGGTTTAAGATTAGGAAAACTCATGTATTCAGCCAAAGTAGGTTTCGTCGAACCTAGGGTACTCTTTTAGGGTTTCTTTAAGGCTTTATAAAGGTAATTAAACCCCTTCAATTCAGTATTAATAGAATAAGTGGACATTATTTTTGCTAATAACTTCATGATATTAATTTCTCTTCTTGACTTCTTTATAGGACTTGTAGAGTTTATTAAGTAAAGGTTTAGTAATTTCATAAATTGATTGATTCTAATCTATGAATTGCTTAGTTAATTTAGGGATTTGAATTAATAAACTTTGAATCTTTATAACTTAGGTTGCTAAAAATAAGTTTTTTAGAGGTCTAGTTAGGGTTTGAAGATTAAGGCTTTTTCTTGATTCTTGATCATCTTGGGAATTCATAAACTTAGTATACGAATAAGGAATCATATAACTTTGTTTATATCACATGTTTGTATAAATACCCTATGTGTCTATACAGGTATAAATTTTAGTCACACTAATCCCTTTCATTTCATGGTTATATAGATTGGGGTGATTTATTTGATTATGGTTTTATGATTTCTTACCTAAATTGCATCATATCCCATCATTTACCTAAGTATCGTCCTCCCCCAAATTGTATTATTTATTTTCTACCACACTTTTATGCATGTGATGAATGATTATATGTACGTTAGATGAATGATATACGAGGACAAGTAGAAGAAACAACTAATAAAACTTAGTAATTAAAAGTAAAAAATTTTTAATAAAAGAGTTTAGATCAATGTTTCGACGGCCTAGAGCACCAAATATCTTCCTCAAATTATACCTAACTTTTGAACGTAATTTTTTATGGGTAAAGATGGCTTAGGCCTTTTAAAGACCTAAATTAGACTACTGCATACCTTTTTTCAAAATTTTTATCCTTTCTTAATCAATGTCAGGTGGTGGCTCTATTTCTATTTTGAGGCTAAATATTAATATATAATCTTGAACCATTATATCCTTTAATAATCAACTAACCTATGCTTTTTTAGGATATAACCAATATAGTGTCCCTAATCTTCTAAATCCCTTAATGGTCGAGAATAGTGATAGTCATAAGAAAGATTCCATTAAATAAAAATGGGCCTCAAATTTGAGCCCTACAAGGCATTTTATTTTTATTTTTATTTATAGAGTAGATGATCCAAAAAAAAGGATGATCGAATTAAGTATTAACTCAACCCACTTCAAGCATTATAGATATGAGAATTGTGTCCATTCCCTTACTAGCTTTACTATTGCTAACTTTTAAATTTCTTATCAGTTTCTCTTATAATGATCAAGTAATCAAGTTTATGAGTTAATACAAATAAGGTGGGATTAGCGTCCTTACCCATATGCAACCATAAGTCCCAAACTTTTAATTCAAGGATCAAGAATAAGATAAATCCTTAATTCTAAATTAAGTCTCTTGAAAACTTATTTCTAGCAATCTATAAATAAGATTTAAAGTTGTGTCAATCTCAATCATAAATTAACTAAGTAATTTAGAACATAGATCAAACAAGTTTTGTGAGATTATCAAGTTCACTCAACAATCTCACCAAGTCCTTTTAAGAACTCAAGAGAGAATAAAATATTACTAAAAACTTGGAAATTAATAATAAGTTGTCTATAAACTCATTTTTAGAGCCTTTTATAGGCTTACAAGGCTTAAACTAATACAAATCCTAATAGAAGATAGAAAGAATCTTTCTAATATATTTTTAAACACAATAGGACTTATATTCCTTCCTAAATACTAGTTTTCTTCCTAAAAGTCACTAATTAATCTTTTTCTAACGAAATAAGGAAGATATTAAAGCCTTATGATTGGTTAATAAAAAATTTGAAATTACAAAAATTGGATGACAAAAATTGCTCGAGGCTGCACGACTATGCTGCCATATTTTGCCAAAGGATTGTGAAGGCTAACAGTCGTGTTGCAACTTTCTGCCAAAAATGGGAATTTGCCCTTAATGACATAAGACCATGTGCATGGTCGTGCTTTAACTTTCTACCTCATGGTCATGCTTTAACTTTCTACATCAATTTCTACCTTTCATGAATTAGGACTTCATTGAATCAATCTAAGCACTCTTTTTAAAGACTCCATGCTCCTATCCTTTTACATTTGGTCTTTACACAATCCATTATCTTCTTGAGCTAATCTTTTTGTAATTTCCCCTTGCATGAAAGCTCCAAGTGCATCTTTAAACTTCTTGAGCCTTCCTTTTGTAACTGGACTTTGAAGTTGGATTGGATCCTTTACATCTTTGCCTATGTTGTTCGCATCATTCCCTCTTTCCTCAAGAGGATTCATCTTTGAATTTAAACCTTCATCAAAGTCAAAAGGAGATAAATTAACAACATTAAAAGTAGCATTTACATTGTAATCACTAGGCAAGTCTAACTTGTAAGCATATCATTAACCCTCTCTAAAATTAGAAAAGGTCCATCTCTTCTAAGGTTAAGCTTACTTTTCCTAAGATTAGGAAATCTTTCCTTCCTAAAGTGTACCTAAATCTAATCACCTGGTTCAAATACAAATTTAATTTTACCTATATTGGCATTTCTAGCTATTTGTTTATTCCTCTTTTCTATGTTTGAATGCACTTTTTCATACAATTGTTTAATAAAATCGTATTTCTTTTTCCCTTATAAGTTTAATCCCATATTTGAAGGTATAAGGAGAAAGATCTAATGAACTTAATGGTACAAATCCATAAATAATCTCAAAAGGGAAATAATGGGTGGATGAATGCAAAATCCTATCATATATAAACTCTTTATAAAGCAAACACTTCTTCTAAGACTTCAAGTTCTTTTTTATTAAAACTCTCAAAAGTTGCCTTAGAGTTCTATTAACAACTTTAGTTTGACCATCAATTTGAGGGTGACAAGAAGTAGAAAACAACAACTTAATACCCAATCTACCCACCATGTTTTCTAAAAGGAACTTTAAAACTTTGTATCCCTATCACTAATAATAGCTCTAAGCATACCATGCAATTTTACAATTTCTTTGAAAACAAATTTGCAATGTTAATGGCATCATCATTTTTATGACAAGTGATAAAATGTGTCATTTTAGAAAATCTATCAACAACCATAAAAATAGAATCATTACCACGTTTGAACTTAAGTAAACCTAAAACAAAGTCCATAAAAATATCAATCCAAGGTATACTAGGAATAGGTAAAGGTATATATAAACCATTTGGTTTTGATTTAAACTTAGCTTGTTTACATGCAACACATCTATCACATATTTTATGTACATCATTTCTCATATTAGGCCAATAAAAGTGTTCATGCAATACATCTAAAGTCTTTTATACATGAAAGTGTCCTATAAGCCCACCCCCTATGGGCTTCCCTAACAAGTAATTCAAAAGAAGATTTAGGCACAAAGTTTGTTGTCTCTAAATAGAAATTCATTACGCCTAAAAGTACTTCTCAAAAGCAATTTTCTCATAATTTTTATAATACATGTTGAAATCGATATCATCAACTTGAAATCGATATCATCAACATATGAGTCTTTAATATACTCAAAACTAAGAAATTTAGAATCCAAAATAGTAAGAAAAGTATACCTTCGAGATAGTGCATTGGCTATTACATTATCCTTACCTTGTTTATACCTTATAACATATGGAAAAGACTTTATGAACTCACTCCATTTAGCATGCCTTTTGTTTAGCTTTTGTTACCTTTTAAGGTACTTCAAAGACTCATGACCAGTCTGGATGACAAAGTCTTTAGGCCATAAGTAATGTTGTCATGTTTGTAAAGCCCTAACTAATGCATACATTTCCTTATCATAGGTTGGGTATTTAAGAGTAAGTCCATTAAGTTTATCACTAAAATATGCAATTGGCCTTCTTTCTTGTATCAAAACAGCTCCAACGCCCAAACCTGAAGCATCACATTCAATTTCAAAGGTGTTAGCAAAATTAGGCAATTCTAACAAAGGTGTATTAGTTAATTTGAACTTTAACAAATCAAAAGCCTTTTGTTGCACCCCCCTCATTGAAAATCTACACTTTTCTTTACAATTTCAGTTAGGGGTGTCATAATTATGCTAAAATTCTTAACAAACCTTATGTAAAAACTAGCCAAACCATGAAAAAATCTTACCTCACTTATGATAGTAGGTTTTGACTAAGAGGAAATAACACTTACCTTCTCTTCATCAACTTATATTCCATTTTGACTTACCATAAGTCCTAAGAAAACAAGTCTACTAATACAAAAAGAACATTTTTTTAAAGTTGATATATAACTTTTCTTTACATAAGACATCAAAAACTAACCTAACATGCTCCAAATGCTTTTATAAAGATTTAGAATATATAAGAATGTTATCAAAACAAACAACTACAAACTTACCTAAAAATAAATGAAAAATATGATTCATCAACTCATAAATGTGTTACGAGTGTTAGTACCCAAAAGGCATAACCAACCATTCATACAAGCCATATTTGGTTTTAAACGCAGTTATCCACTCATCCCCTCGTGCATACGAATTTGATGATATCCACTCTCTAAATAAATTTTAGAAAACATGCATGCACCATGCAATTCATCTAACATGTTATCTAACCTAGGAATAGGATGCCTATACTTAATTGTTATTTTGTTAATGGCCCTACAATCTACACACATGTGCCATGATCCATCCTTTTAAGTTACAAGTAAAACAAGAACTGCACATGGACTCATACTTTCTCTTACTAAACCTTTCTCTATTAATTCTTCAACTTGCCTTTGGAGCATCTGTATTTTCTCGGGATTACTTCTATAGGTTGGTCTGTTAAGGATTTGGGAGCCCGGGATGAAGTCAAATTAGTGTTTAATACCTCTTAAAAGAGGTAATCCTTTTGGCGCATTTTTGAGAAATAAATCTACAAAATCATGCAATAAAGAAACAAAACAACTAGGAAGAAACTTAATTAGATCATCATTAAAAGAAAACATGTTATTTGAAAACCTTTAACATAAAAACATAGCCATATGTTTTTTGGCTATCAAGGCTTCCTCATATCTCTCTCTTTTGCATAAAACACTTTTTTCACACCCTCTCCTTTTGCATATCCCTCTTCTTTCTTTTAGACATCCTTTCTTTTCTCTCCTTTTTCCACTCTAAGCTCAACCCCTCTTGGGTTTCTCACAACTCTCATTTTGTTGTACTAATTCTTTATTTTATTTATGCACGTGCTCTCTCTCTCTCTCTCTCTCTCTCTTTCTCAAAATCTTTTGATCTTTATAAATTTGAGAAGGGGATAAAGAAGATAATACAATATGTTTGCCCCAACAATCAAACTCATACACATTAGAAAACCAATCATGTTTAATCCTCCTATCATATTGCTAAGGGCACCCCAATAGCATGTGACTAACTTACATTGGAATAACATCACATAACACCTCATCCTTGTACTTGCCCATAGAAAATGCAATCTTAACTTGTTTAGTAACTGTGATCTCACCACACTCATTAAGTCATTGTAAATGGCATGATTTAAGATGTTTTAAAGTTGGCAATTCCATCTTTTCAATTAAATAGGTGTTAGTCACATTAGTGCAACTACCACCATTAATGATAACAAGGCATAAGCTGTCATTTATTCTACATCTAGTATGAAAGATATTTTCTCTTTGTTCATGTTCATGCTTAATTTGGGCATTCAAAATATAGTCACAAAGTTATCTTTACTTGTTACCTTATTAGGGATCTTCCTCATCAACATCACTAACATCTTCCAATAAAGGCATCTCGTGATCGGTCTCCTTATTATCTTTATCTTCACTAGTAATCGTGCCATCCCTTATAACCATAGTTATTTTGTTAGGGCAATCTCATGCAATATGCCATCTTCCTTGGCACTTGAAACAAATAATGAAGCTACTCATGTTAGGCCTATTGGAATCAATTTTGGTAGTAAAATTAGGCTTCCCTCCTTCTTTATTTGGTAGTTCGACCTTAGACATTGTGTTGGGCTTATCACCATTTTTAAACTTATTTAGTCTAAGAAACTGAATTGAAATTGAGCCTAGAAGGCTTACCCTTTTGTTGTCTTTCCCTAATGAGAGCCTTATGGTATAAATCCTTCAAATCCATGTATGGTGTGGTCTCAACTTGATTGGCAATCCCTTTGTTTAATCCAACAAGAAATGACCCATAACTTGCTCTATTGATTCTTCAGTTTATGCCCTTATCAATGTAATTTCAGGTTTTTGATAAAATTCTTCCACACTTTTAGTCCCTTACACTAGCCTTTGTAATTTATTATGTATATCCCAAAGATGATAACTAGGTACAAAATGCCTTCTTAAAGCTCTTCTTACCTCTACCTAAGTATTAATTGGTGGATTTCCCATCCTTTTATTAGTATATTTCAATTGATCCCACCAAATAAGAACATATCCTACAAACTTTACAACAACTAGCTTTACTTTCTTTTCTTCACTATAATTATGACAATCAAACATAAATTCCACTTTCTTTTCTCAAGACAAATAAATTTCAAGATCATATGAACCATTGAAAGTAGGGATCTTCATCTTTATGCTATTAAGATTATTATCTTACTTATTGGATCTTTGTGAAGAATCTTCCATGGAATCACCATCTTCTTCCATAGCTTGTATGAGTCACCCATGCCTTGACATTCTACTATTGGCATTGTTTATGAAATTGGATTATTGGCTAGCTTTTATTTTATCAATACAACTCATCAAGTGCCCTATTGACTTTTGTATGTTCTTCAGAAAAGCCTTAACTCCATGTCATTAGAATCTGCCATGGTTAGTAAATAATAAAAGGAATCCTCACAAATCACTCCTTATGTGTTTACACTCAATTGATGACACTTAAACTTGTGTTTAACTCAAAATTGGTTTTACCCTTTAATGAGCTCATGCACACTTGCCTTTTAAAACTCAATATTCATTTCTTCAAGTTCTTTGAAGACTAAGTTACTTTATGTTAAGACAAGCTCAAACCGAACACAAAATAAGTAAAAAAGCTAGTCCTAAACACTTAGAAAATGAGGAATTGAAATAAACACTTTTGGTTATAAGAAAATAAATAACTAAAGTCTTATTCTCAATTTAAGAATTTGAAAGGTATTTAAAGTTACAAATTGGTGTTTTGAAATCAAGAATATGATAAAATCAAGCCTAGTCCGAATTGATTCAAATGATCTTTTAAGTTCAACTCAAACACAAGTTATGCAATTCTAACTTCTTTTCCCTTTCTTTTCCTCTTTTTCTTTTTTTTTTTTCATGTTTTTTTGTTCTTCTTGTTTTGACTTCTCTCTCTCTCTCTCTCTCTTTTTTTAACTATTGGAAGCTAAAATGAAATTGGAATTGCAAAAGAACATTTAGAAACATAAAAGGAAACAAATGGAGGTGAAGAAGAAGAAGAATGTGAAAATCACAAGGAAAGAAAGAGAACAATGCAAGAATAAGAAGAATTGATACCTTTTAATCGCAAATTAACCTTAGCTCTAATACCAAATGATAAATCAAGATGGGATTAGTGCCCTTACCCCTATGTAACCGCAAGTCCCAAGCTTTTAATTCAAAGATCAAGAATAAGATAAATCTTTAAATCTAAACTAGATCTTTAAAAAACTTATTTCTAGCAACCTGTGAATAAGATTTAAAGTTGTGTCAATCTTAACCTTAAATTAACCAAGTAATTTAGAACCTAATTCAAATAAGTTTTATGAAATTATCAATTTCACTCAATAATCTCACTAAGTCCTTTCAAGAACTGAAGAAGATAATAATAATCTCATAAAAAACTTGTAAATTAATAATAAGTTGTCTACAAACTTATTTTTGGGGCCTTTTATAAGCTTATAAGGCTTAAACTATTACAAATCCTAATAGAAGATGGAAAGAATCTTTCTACCATATTCCTAAACATAATAAGATATATATTCCTTCCTAAATACTAGTTTTCTTCCTAAAAGTCACAAATTAATCTTTTTTCTAATGAAATGAGGAAGATATTAAGGCCTTATGATTAGCCAAAAAAGAATTTGAAAATACAAAATGGATAACAAAAATCGCTCGAGACCACATGGTCATGCTCACAACTGTGTCACCATATTTTGCCAAAGGATCACGAAGACGCATAACTATGCGCGCAGCCATGCCATGGTTTTTTGCCAAAAATGAGAATTCGCCCTTGATGACACACGATCGTGTCTCAACTTTATGTCTCAATTTCTTCCTTCCATGAGTTGATACTTCATTAAATCAAGGTAAGCACTCCTTTTGAAAACTCCATGCTTTTATCCTTTTACATTTGGTCTTCAGGCAATTCATTATCTTCTTAAGCCAATCTTTTTATAAATTCCCTTGCATGAAATCTTCAAGTGCATCATTAAACTTCTTGAGCCTTCCTCTTGTGACTGGACCTTGAAGTTGGATTAGATCCTTTGCATCCTTGCCTAGGTCATTTGCATCATGAGTTCCATATTTTAGAGGTCTTTCACTACTTTATTGATCTTTGTAATATCTATTTTGTCTCATATCTAAATCATATCCTCATTATGAAAAACCATTCCTCATCTTCTGAACCAAAAGCATGATGATGTATAATACAATACCCCTTTATTCTTAGCTAATAGGTTTTGGAATTTGGAGAAAATACCATTTTTTGCCTAGCATGGTGACTTAATATAGCTTGTAAGGTATGAATGTTTGATTTTGTAAGGGGTTAGGAGCTCAATCAGTCCCTATATATGAATGTTGTATTCTTGGTATCCTCACTATCATTATGGGCATTGCAGTTCTTATATGAACGACCATGTTTACCATAATAATGGTAAAATACAAAAAGGTTTTCAGACCTGAAATCGACCTATATTGAATTATCTTGACTCAATTTAATAATAATACCATATTGTAATGGCTTTTTGAGGTCGTCCATGTTTGCTTGAAACCTTAAAAGCTTTATCTAACCAACACCATCTAGGTGATCCATCACCTATTATTTCTCTTTCTAATAAAAAAAAATAAAATAGACAAAGATTGAATCCACGTTCCTAAACTTTCATCTCACGCTTTAGATTTCAAAGATTTTGACATGACATGACATACATAAGGATTTTGAATTTACGGTTTATCAGTCCAAAAACTTTCTTGCTAAACATAAAAGAAGTTAGATTTAAGTATGCTAATTAATCATGTTTAACAACTTATATTCCTTCATCTTTATCCCTTGTGAGATTTTCAGTTGGCATCCGCTTTAGGCTCCAATTCCTATTCGATGAAGAATTTCATTAAAAACTAATAATAAAAGAAAACAATTATTCTAAAAAATTGGTGATTCATAATTGAATCTCAAAATAAAAAGAGCAAGACAACTTGCTAGTATCAAAATAAAAGAAAAATATAATGCTCTAAAAATCACAAAAATGAAATAAAAATAATAGCATATAAGTTAAAAAAATACAACAACAAGGAAACAAAATATAAAGAAAAAACGATGTTAATATGAAAAAGGAAAATAACAAAAATAGACAAAAAAAAAAAACTACAAATTGAAAGAAAATTAAAAAAAAAAAGAGAGAGAAGAAACATGATTTCCCTTAAGAGATGATCCAACCACGTTAAAAATAGAGAAACGCTAATTCTCTATATAAAAAAAGTCCTAGCACTTACTCAAGGGTGACTTGCAGTATTGAGTGTCAAAATATATTAAATATTGAATAAACTTTAAATTCTAAGTAGATATTTATCTTTTTAAAATAAAATACAATCTATTAAACAAATAGAATGATTCATAAATGGGATATTTATAATAATTGATGATTCATTCAAATCTAATTTTGTGCATTCTAATATTTCAAAAAATACACTCTTTATTTTCAACACTTCTCTATATATGTAGTAAATACACTTAACACATATTTCATAAAATTTTATACCACGTTTATGACATAACATGCAATTTTTTTTTTTTTAAAAAAATCAAAGTCTAGTTTGAAATTTGTACATTTAAAAAATAAAATAAAAAAATAGGAAAAATGAGGCCTAAATAAATTTCATTAGGTAGTAATGAAAACGAAGTCGCATGAGGTTGGCTTGGCGGGAAACTGGCGAAAGAGGCGGGAAGGGAGAGAGAGAAGCGGAACCATTGATTTAAGGGAACATCCGAAAAGAAAGACTCGCTTTCCGCAGTTTCGTTTTTCCTTTGCTTTCTTCTCTGTAACACTCAACGCATTGTTCACTTGCTGCTGCGCTGAGATGGGCAAGAAAAAGAAATCTAGGGTTTCTCGCCAAGAGCAAAAAGAAGAAGAAGAAGTACAAGTAGAAAAGGAGCTGAACGAGAATTTGAATCAATCGTCTTTTACAAACGAGAAGACTCTCTACGAGGTGATGAAAAATGACATCCAAAAAGGCTGCAACTTTAACTTTTATTCTTTTTTTTTCCTAATCCTGGTGTTTTAGTCTCAGATTGTGTATTAGGTTTTAATAATTACTCGTAATTGGTTTTTGTTCCGGGTTCGCCATATTTTGTAGTGCTGGGTCAAGTTTATGTGGAGCATTTTTAGTTTGCCTAGATTGAGATTAGGGTTTGTGGGTTTGCTTTAATTTGCTATTATTTAGTTTGATTCTATGTTTTTGTGGTAATTTAATGCTTAAATAGGGTTTGGTTCATGTTTTGATTCAAAAACTGGAAGACCATGTTGTGTTATAAGGAGAATTTATTGAATAAGGATTGAATAGGAATTAAACCATGTGGCAGATTTAACAGGACTTGAAAGAGCTAACTGATTGGGAACTGCCTGTAATTGGATGCTTTCCTATGGGCACAAATTTTGATTTTTGAAAACTGTATTTGGAAATTGAATTGTTGTTTTATAATCCTTTAAATGGTTGTTTCAGTTTCATCCTTTACATTTCTTGTTTTGTTGAGGCTGTGAAGTGGGTTAAACTGTTAGATTTTGGTTGGAATTTGTTTAGAATGTTTTGAAAATTAATATGATGGCAAGCATAGATTTTGATTTGTCTGAATATCTAGTTCTGCTTGATTTAATGATGCATAAGAAAAGATGGCAACACTTATAACTGTAGTTGCATCAAACTGATGGAGATAATTATTTGCATTTTGTCCCTTTGAGGTCCAGTATTGGTTTGTGTATGCCAGACAACACTGTAGAACGTTTCAATAATAATTTTTCTTGTTATTGTCCATGATCCAAAGTCTATAATAGTCTACAATAATAGGTTAACCTATGTTTCAGTTGCCACTTTCCCTTTCCTAGGTTTTTACATGTTCTGAGTCCTAGTGATGTCCATCAGTGGATCCGTTTATCATCTTTGGGCATAATTTAGGGTTTGTTTTGGTCACGTCAAGTTGCATTGTAAATTTGTTTCTCCATTTAAATGTCTCATCATGGTTCATTGAATAGTTAACATGCCAGAGTTCCTGAGCAATATAACAGAATTAAAGGAAAGATTACTGATCCAGAGAAGGTCTGACATGGTGATGTTGTGTTGTCACCTCTTCTATGGAAGTATGGGGTGATTGTTACCATCTTATTTACTCCACTTAAGGGGTAGAACAGCTCATAGCATCTGGTGTTCCTAGTTAACGCTTAATTTGGTCATATTGCTTGGTGTTGATTTGTCATTATTTTGTTTTGTTTGTCCTTTTCAATGGTGAATATTTGTTTTGGTTGTGAGGATGATTTTTGTACCATGTGCTACTAGTGGTTTATTATTTGATGCTTGAATCCATTTTACGTAAATTGGAGAATTGTTTTTTTTTTTTTTTTGGATATTACAATTGTTCTTGTCAGTTTTTGTGTTCTTTCTACTTAGCTGAATAATACATTATGAAGGTTTCTGGTGCTATTGTTGGTGCTTGGAATTATGGCTTTTATCCACAATAACTTTCTTTCATCCCAGCTACTGAAGCACGTTGCTATGCATTAAGCTCATACGTGCATTTTTATAATTGCCCAAGGCCATGATCTAGTGCATGGAAGATGTTTTGAGCTTGTGACCTATAGGAGATGTCTCAGACTGAGGCGACTGTTCTTACTAGACTGCTGAAGGTAGAATATTTATTAGGATTCTTTCCTAATCGGGTGGAAGGGCCATTTCCTAGGAATGATACATGCCATGACTTGTTTATATTTGATCCTGGGAGAAGCTATTTCACGTGGAAGTCTAGGAATTCTCTTCTTACAATTCTATTTTGTTGGAATAATTGCTAGGGAATGGCCTAAAATCAAACTAAAATAAGTGGGAGTGGAGACATGAGAATTTTGGGGTTGTCAAAATATATGTAAAGAATCCTATTCAATAATGTCTGAGAATGAGAAATGAAGTTCCAAATGTTTTGATGAAGTGACATATTCTTTAACATTGCTGACATGTTGATTAAATCGCTTCTAGGTTTTTGCCTTTACTAAGACATAATTAATTGTGGGGAAATATTTGTGTTTACTTTTGCTGTTTCACTTTGTTTGGCTTCCCACTTTGCTGCATGCACATGGGTAATAACCTATGTGCATGTGGCAATGTTGTAATATTCATTGGAGTAATATTTGGCAAATAACAACCACTTCTTGCAGGTTCTTGGTGTTGATCAGACAGCATCTCAGCAGGAAATAAAGAAAGCATACTATAAGTTGGCCTTGCAGCTACACCCTGATAAAAATCCTGGTGATGAGGTTATTTATAATAATAACAAGATTTCATTAGTATGTATATAATCCTATGTTATCTGTTTATGACAAGTTTCGTCCTCCAATAGGATGCGAAAGAAAAATTTCAGCAATTACAAAAGGTGATATCAATTCTTGGTGATGAGGAAAAACGGGCTGTCTATGATCAGACTGGTTGTGTTGATGATGCTGTAAGAGTTTACACACTCCTTTTCTCCCTTGTTTGAATTGGTATAGTCCAGGATCAAAGGATGTTCTATGGAGATGAAGTTTATGTCATGCTTTAGCATTTGAAGAAATACAATATGTTATTGCTAAACATGCAGTTGTTACTGGCAATACTATGTTAATTCTGCATTTTTTTGTTACTTTAGATGTGCAAGATTTCATTTTTAATAAAATAATGAAATTATTTTTGAATATGTGAGTGGAAACCGATTCATTTTAGTGCTCTGTGAAATGAAATTGAATGCTTCTAATTTCTGGGGGATTTGAAGAGTTGATTATTTCATTTGGCCTCCTGTATCTCATTTATTCTCTTTTTGCTAAGCAGGATCTTGCAGGGGATGTTGAGAATTTGAGGGATTTTTTCAGAGCCACGTACAAAAAGGTATACTATCTGGTCATTCATGTTTCCTGAGTTCAGGTATTACTTTTTCTTTTACATTCTTTAAGCTGACAAACACACTTCCAATTCAGGTTACTGAAGCTGATATTGAGGAGTTTGAAGCAAATTACAGGGGATCTGATTTGGAGAAAAAGGATTTGTTTGACCTCTATGATAAATACAAGGGTGAAATGAACAGGTATGCAATTAATGATCTTGCCGTCTTTTCTTTATGGTTGCCTGTTTGATATTGGAAATTTTCATTCTCAGGCTCTTTTGTTCAATGCTTTGTTCTGATCCTAAGCTTGATTCTCACCGGTTCAAAGATATTCTGGATGAGGCAATATCTGGAGGTAATTTGTTCTAAAATTTTAACTAACATTTTTCTAGACTTTTAAATGTCAAGATTCTTTCTTCTGAGCTCACATCTGGTTTATAGGTTGAGAATTGACTATTGAGACCATATTGCTTATTAGTTAATTTAATTGGAGAGGACCATCTCATTGATTATTATATTGTGGATTGTTTGTCACCTTTATTTTTTATGCTTTGTTCATGGTATTACATTATTTTTTGTGATGCTAAGTTTGCATTGTTCTCGTACAGGGGAACTTAAGGCAACCAAAGCTTACCAGAAATGGGCAAAGAAAGTATCTGAAATAAAACCGCCTACCAGTCCATTAAAAAGGAAGAAGTGAGTCTTCAGACATAATGATTCTCTGTTTATACCTTAAGATATTAGTCGGATAACCTTCATATGTATCTTTCACAGATCAAACAAACAATCAGAATCAGATCTGCTTGCTATTATATCTAAGCGCCGAAGTGAAAGGAAAGATAGGTTTGATTCCATGTTCTCGTCTCTGATCTCCAAATATGGTGGTGGCAATGGAGCTCCTGAACCGACAGAAGAAGAATTTGAAGCCCTACAGAAGAAAATTGAAAGCCGTAAGACCTCCAAAAAAATGAAGCAAAAGAAATGAAACAAAAGTAACTCTACGTTGTGATTGAATGTGGCACTTGGACTCAATGCAGTGGGTGCAAATATCTTCATTCTAGTTATTTAAATAGATTCCTAATTATGCTGATTTTGAGGACTCATTTTTACGATGAACGTATATTTTGGATGCATCTTCTGTAGTTCTCTGCATTTTACTGCTTCAGTATAGTCTCTGCAACTGCCTCTAGCACAGACCCATTGATACTGTTTGTTGTACATAGTTTGGACAATTCAAATTGTCGACGATTGCTACAGGCCTTGCCTTCCCTTATCTCAAATTGTGGGATCCAACCCAAAAAGATAGAGGAAATGGATGGTGCACGAGGTAAAAAAACAAATGGTTAATTTCTGGTCTTCCAACTATGTCGTTTGTGATGACTGTTGATACATAATGAGACAAGCTTCAACTACGGCATATGCTGGGGAAAGTTCGTAGCTGTGGAAGGAAAAAGGTGAGTAAAGACTAAACTTGTATGGACAGAGTAGTCATCCAAGATTTTACTTAATATGAGGAGTGGGTACGTGTTTGTGGGGTTGAGCAAATATTTGGTACTATTTGCTCAAGTTGTAGGGTCCAAGTCCTACCTCAAGTATGTAGTTATTTCTATTTAGATCTTGTTTTTCGCAGATCTTGTTTGATTCACTGGGGTGGCATTCCTTTCCTCTTATTCATTGAGCACAGGAGGAAATGACCGTTTTTACACTCCCAACAAAACCACCTTGCACAATAATGACGTCATCTCATCATGGCTTATAACAAAGGCAAAGATGGGTTTCTCTTTCTGTTGAATTAGAAAATAAATAAATATATAAATTTGGGGCCACAAGTTTTGTTCTTTTCAAGTATAGAAAGGGAAGACAAATAGACTAATCATATTTTGGCAGAATATCATGATTTTCAACAACACATTTGGAGGAATATTACTCTTCTATTTAATATAATGTGCACATCGTCACTATCTCTTCACGCTTTTTATTATAAAGTCTTAATATAGTTAAAGTTCTAATAAGAATTCCAATGTATTATGCAAATTATGATAACAAGAAAAATTCTTTTTTTTTTTTAAAGAAAAATTCTTTTTTTTTTTTAAAGAAAAGAATTGCCTATAATGGAGCCCATAATTTCTTAGAGAACAACTATTATATTGTACAAGCTACCCAGTATGGTGTTTGTTAGTCCACCAGCCCTGTCATTGAGCATCAAAGAGGATCTGGCCACAAACTTGGCTTTGATTAAAGTAAGTGGCTCGCACTAATCTAAAATGAAAAAGAGTATAATTACTAATTAGTATTTCATTATGGCCCCAATAAAAAGCATATCAATGCGCATGATTATCCCCAAAGATGCACAAATATTAGATGATAAAGTACTTTTGGTGTTAAACAATGTTAAAAGACATTCATGATGTCCTTATACCCTAAAACGAACTTGATAATAGCACTAACATTTGTGGAAGGTGCCGAGCTACTACTACCGATAATAATCTACAAAGTACAAATCTAAGTAACAAGAATTTTATTTATTTATTGGATTTAGTGTAACCGCTTTTCTTTACTTGAATTTCTTAATTTCACAAATGAAATTGATGAAACTCGAAATTAAAATATTTTAATGTAGATTTTAAAATTTCTATTCCTTAGAAACATTTTCTTGAAATTGGATGTAAATATATTTACAGTTTAATTCTAAATTAGAATTATATTTTCTAGAACTAAATCGATAAAACTGATTTTTTATTTTTTTAAAATCATAACTGAACTATTCCTATTGATTAATTTGTCAATTCATTATTTAATTTCAACTATTTAATTAGGGTTATCTAACTATATTTGTATATATAATTATTTTAAATTTTAATAGAACATTGAAATTAAGATGTTATATTCATATTTATTTTACATTATAAAATATTAATAGATGTAGCTTGATTCAGTTAATTAATTTATTTAAAAAATTGTAATCAAATCACTTGACTGATTTTTTTTAAAAATGTTAAATTAAAAAAAGATAACATTAGTTATACCAACACAGTTCAGATGGCTTCAATATTTTCATTTTCTGATTTTATTTAATAACCCTAAAGTGGGGAAGTGATAGTTTGTTTTTATTAAGTTGGAAAGATGGTGACATCACAACTGCATGCTATGAAACATTCCCCTGTACTATGAGTGATACGTAGTGATCTTCAATCCCTTGCAAGAATCTGTAAATGCAAGCAAAGGCTTTGCCTTTTCCTTTTGCTATGCCATGTCTGTTGCTTGTCATCTGCTCTTCTTTCACTCTAATTTGTTTGTTTACTGAAAATCAACTGCCATATTAAGTTAGCAATAATAAGTTATTAACCACATTATTCTTATATTATATGTATGTGCTTCACATCGCATATTGACTCTGTCCTCTCTCATTTCTCTATGCTTTTGGTAAGTAAAGGTCATCAAATCTTTCATTAATTACTTACTCCATATTAGTGCTCGATTTGTCACTGCTTGACTTTGTCCTTCCACGTCTCTCTCTCTCTCTCTCACAAAGTGTGAAACTCATAATTGTGGAATGGGGCTTTGCTCTACTTCCTGTCTCCCGCCCCGTACGGCAATAAAGTCACCTTCTCTACATACATTCTTTCTCTCTCTCTTCCCTTTTCATCATTTTTTGCCTTCACTTACCCACTAATAAATTTTTCCTCTACTAGCCGTTAGTATTACCCTTTTCTCTACTTTTGTGGAGGTAAAAGTCTTAATCCACAACGTAGCCACGAAACCCAAGATTTTTCCTTTCTCATTCTTATTTAGTTTGATGTGAAGTTGTAAACTTTTCACTAATTGCATGAGTCTTTTGGGTATTGAAGGTCTTTAATGGAGGCAGATAGTAGTGAAGTAAAGTCCAAGATGGAAGACTATGAAGTTATAGAGCAGATTGGAAGAGGAGCTTTTGGTTCTGCTTTTCTTGTTCTGCACAAAGCTGAGTATAAAAAGTAAGAAGAAAGACGCTAATTTTCCATTACAATTCCTTTTTCTTTGTGGGATCTTCTTGAATTTTTCAATTATGTAGACATTTCTATGTCTGGTTTGTTTGAATCTCAAGAAATTGGCAATATTGAAGGTGATGAACTGATGGAATAATGTTAAATTGAAACTTTTTTCAAGAATTGTAAAAATTCTTTTGATTTAAATTAATTGGTTCCAATTCCAAACACAGGCAAAAAGTAATTGAATCAAAATTGGGATTTTGGGTTTGACAGGGGTAGATAGTGGCCGTGTCGGCACGATTCTGTCTGTTAGCTGATTGATTTCTGGGTTTTTTCCCCCTCAATTGTTTTGTTAGGTATGTGTTGAAGAAGATTCGCCTGGCCAAGCAGACGGAGAAGTTCAAGCGTACAGCTCACCAGGAGGTCACTATCACTTGCCATTTCATTCAGAGCCTTACTTTTTTTTTTTTTAAAAAAAAAAAATGCTTTTCAATATTATTCTTTGTGTAAGGAGTTAGTTGTTCATTTATTTGTTTATGTTGGAATGTAGAAGGAATATATATACTTTCATGCAATATCTTATAGGATTTATTGCCATTATATCCTTCTTCTTCTTCTTCTTCTTCTTTTTTCTTTTTTTTCTTTTTTGTCTGAATTGTGCTAGAAAACCAACTACACTTTTCATAATTTATATGTTTGTTGCTTTATATAAATCTCTTTTCTATCGTTATCTACTTGAATATTTTAATCTAAGATTCTGAACCATGACAGCTCATGCTTAATTACTATGAACAAAATACTAATCGCTATGCTATCTTACCAGTAACATTTTCTTGGTGTTATCGTGTGGCCAAATTTATTATGTTATTGTTTTTCCTTTTCTGTACTTTCTGTTGTGGGAGTATTGATCATATATACTGTTGATTACTGTTCATCTTTGAAAGTGGTTGAATATTGATGATTAGGCTTGATTCAGTAATTACAATATGAACGTCTGTTTTAATTTCCAGTTTTGCGATTAAAATATCTAGACGTTCATTTTAAGAAATGTCCATTTTTGGGGAAAAAAAGGTGGTGTCTCCCTTATGCCAAGCCACAATTTTTCTGTATGTTTTGAAGAATGTATTTGGCTCAAAATATGATTCATAACTTGCTGATAAGAAAGCATGGGTTGATTTGTGGTGCAGATGAACTTGATTGCAAAACTAAATAACCCATATATTGTGGAGTATAAAGATTCTTGGGTGGACAAGGTAAAACAAACGAATTTGAATAACTAATGGCTTTGAAAACTCTCATTGACTTTAAACAAATTCATTTTCTGTGCCTACCGAAAACTTTGATGCATCTCTTTTCTATGCAGGGAAATTATGTATGCATTGTAACAGGCTACTGTGAAGGCGGAGACATGTAAGTTTCTAGAATTATGTATTATTCTCTTAGATGGATCTAGATGGCGACAGAACTTTAACAGTCTTGGAGGATGTTTGGAGGATCCTTAACCTGCTTCCCTTCCTCTTGACAATCTGCCCCTGGATATAGTGTAGAATGTCAAAGATGCTACGTGCTTTGGAATTTAATTGGAAGATTCCTTTTCCAGTTAGTCACCAGCTCAAAGAATAGTATCGTCTTATAAGTTTCATAGAAATGATTTTTTCTTTATAGAGTGGGTGACCTTCCTCTGAGTCATTGCCTTAGTATAGTAAAAAATAATTGGAAAGATTTTTAATTTTCCCTTTGGACATTTAAAGAAAATGAAGTTTTTGTTGAGAAAATGACTGTTTAAAAAATTGTTTTTGTAAAAGTATCATAAGATGTAAGGTGAACACTTCTTATGAAAGATTAAATAAATGTTTTTTTTTTTTTTTCCCTTCTTTCACTCAGGGCTGATATTGTAAAGAAGGCTAGAGTGATTTTTTTCCCCGAGGAGGTAACCTGTAAGATTTTCATGTAGTTGACGTTCTTTCTATGTTTCTTCATTTCATTTAACATGGTTACCATATTTTGCTTCTCAGAAGCTCTGCAAATGGCTGGCCCAGTTATTGCTAGCTGTGGACTACCTACACTCTAATTGTGTCCTTCACAGAGATCTTAAGGTACATAACTATCTGTTGATTTATGCAATTTTGGAAAAATTTTGGATGGTCTCTTCTGATGCAATTTTGTCTGATTTCAGTGCTCCAACATATTCCTTACGAAGGACAATGATGTCCGCCTAGGTATGAAAACAAAAAAACGGCTAACTAGAAGCATTTTCATCAGGTTTGGCTTCCTTATCTTGATGTATTCTAAGAATCCTATATTTTTTTGACTGAACAGGTGACTTTGGACTTGCAAAGCTGCTAAACGCAGAAGAGCTTGCTTCTTCGGTATGGACTTTTGAATATATTTTTCTGAACACTATTCCTTTATTTGTTTTAGAGCATCAATTTATGTTATTTCATAGGCTTCAAACTGCCTCAGAACACTATTATTTTAACCTTTGCAAATTTTAAATATATTTCATAGCTGCAATAAAAACTATTTTGTGATATGTTGGATTCCAGACTTCAAGAACTAATGTTTAAACTACTTATCCCCTAGAAAGGTATTTAATTCTTCGCATATTTCTGTTTCCTATGTCTCATATGTCACCTAGGTTGTTGGCACTCCTAATTACATGTGTCCTGAGCTTTTAGCTGATATACCTTATGGCTATAAATCTGACATATGGTCGCTTGGTAAGATATCTAGAAGCATGTTTGTGAATTAATAGAATTTCTTTCTTCCTGAGGAGTAACATCTACTTACTGTTCCAGGTTGTTGTATGTTTGAAATTGCTGCACATCAACCAGCATTTAGAGCTCCTGTAAGAACAAGCCTGCTTTATGCATGTAGTATTAATATCATTTAACTACTGGTAAAAAAAAAAAAAAACTGCAATTTACTCTGATATGAATTTCAAGTGCCACTTCTGAAGAAATTACTCAAACAGGATATGGCTGGACTAATCAACAAAATAAACAGAACTTCCATTTCTCCTCTCCCAATTGTGTATTCCTCCTCACTGTAAGTGCTTCCCAGATCACAGGTGATAGTGATTTCTTGGTTAATATCATCCTTGTACTCTTTAACATCAAAATGGTGCAGCATGTTTCTTTCACATTACATGATGTCTCATTAATTTTAATGGCCTAAGCTTACATGCAATTAGTTTCACCTAACAGGAAACAAATTATAAAGAGCATGCTAAGGAAGAATCCTGAACACCGACCTACAGTGAGTTTGACTGGCCTATATTTTTTTATTAATTAATTTGAAAACCATTATGCATTATTACCTGCATGCTTGATGTGTAGGCTGCAGAACTGTTGAGGCATCCTCATTTGCAACCATATCTACTTCGTTGCCGCAATGCATCTTCTGTGTTTCTTCCAGTCTTTCCAATCAACAATTCAAAGGAGAAAACAAGGAGAAAATCATTATCTGGCAAACCTAACGGCAGCAAAGACAACAGAAATCGAGAAATCAGGCAATCAAGCGTGCCAGAGAATTTTCTTCAATTGGAAAGAAACGGTGTTGCACAAAAAAGCAATCTACCTCACATTGACATCCCAACATCAACATCCTGTGCTGAAGACAACCTGGAGACCAAGAGGGTTGATCCTACCAGCTATAGTGTGGAAATATCAGATTCTATGACTGGTCCAAAAGACAATTCTACTGATTCTGAAACTAGTGTTTCCAATGGAGACAAGCAAACTGATTCTAGCAGTCCACCTCAAAAGGATGGCGCTGAAATTGATTTTACCTCAAAGAGCATATTGAATTCTCAGCATGAAGAAGAGCCCAAATCTGATTATTTTCAACAATTGAAAGAGGTTGATGTTGAACTTGTTATGACGAAGGATCAGCCAACCATTTGTGACCAGAAAATTGTTAGAGACGCTCAAATAGAGGGAGAGAGTGCAACAGCAGGAGATAGCAGGAAATTGGCAATGCCTGTCCCCAGTTGTACCAAAGAAGATATTTCCCATAATGATAAAAGCTATGATGATAAGGGCTCTCCTTTGCCAATTACTAAACCTTATGAAGAGTCAGAATGCTGTTTACAGAAGCCAGAAAGCCCTGATGTGTACACAGAAGGGACCCATATGGACTGTTTATCATCTGAAAGTAATGATATTCTTCCATGTGAAGATGAAATTGGAGCAAAACCAGATAATAGGAGTTGCTCCATTCAAATGGAGAAAGATGATTATGGGATGAATCGGGCACCAACACCAAATGAGATTTCATTGCTCAAAACACTTGCTGCAATGACTGGTGATGAAACCAAGAGCGAGTGGGGACATCCTGGCCAGCAAAGAGCTGATGCTTTAGAGTCTTTGCTTGAACTATGTGCACGGCTACTTAAACAGGACAAAATTGATGACCTTGCTGGTGTGTTGAAGCCATTTGGGGAAGAAATGGTTTCATCTAGAGAAACAGCAATTTGGTTGACAAAAAGTCTCATGTCACAACATAAATTTAATGGAGGGACCTAAAATTTGAGGTGATTGCCACTAAATTATTATTACAGTGAGAATATGTATCTAATAAACTGTGTTGACATAAAATGTGTTTCTTCCTGAGTGTTGTTTGATTGAGAGGCATTATTTATAAACATATTTACAGATTGTTTCGCTCACTACTAGGTTTGTTGCTAAATAAACTCCTGATATTTTTTTTTCATCACTTCTATATTGACAATGTGTAAGATATGTGGTCAATTATGTGGCAGTTTGTGTTAGAGATGTGGAATATTTGTAATCCAATGACACTATATTAAATTTTATCAGATGCTTTAACTAAGGTGTTGTAGGGTGATATGTCCAGTGTTTGCTGCAGGGCAAAAAGCAATATGTTCACCCTTTTGAGTTGTACTGGGCATCAAATTCAGAACTACCAACACTTTCAGAATTTACTTTATCAGGCGAGGGGTAAAGGTATGATTCACAAGGGACAATGCACTAACTCTGATAATGAGAATATGATGGAACAATCATTTTTGTTTGTGATTATAAGTAATATTGCCATTGTTCACCTGCAAAGATATTAGCAGAAATTTGTCTGAAACTATGTGATATCAGATTCTTCCACCTTGCATATGATACCCACATTAGATAGTTGCTCTATGACATAGGATACTTATTCTGAACCAGACACAACAATGTTGAATAGATAAGGACAAGGAAAAATACCTTCAGTGGAAGATGGTAAAATCTAAACAAGTACCTTTAATGCCTTGTTTAGTATTGTTTTATTTCATTAATGATGTCAAATTTCAGTCTTCTTTAATGCTTTTAAAAATAAATAAATAAATTCCAAAACAGAATCCAAGAAATCAAATAGATTAATAATCATAATCTGTTCTTCTCGTTTCAATCCGCTCCTTCAAGCAAAATTTTCTATCCCACATTCCTTTCTATAAGATGTTTGCATATATTATATGGATACACCTTCCCTCCGATCTCATTTTTATGATAAGCTTACTGGCATGTAGAAGGCAAAGAAGGACAAAAGGGAAGCCCCAACTAAAGAACCAACAACTGGGCAGGTCATGGCAGCTCCACTGGCTGGGGATGGGGCAGCGGCGGCGGGACCCTCAGCAACACTAGCAGCCAAGGCTGCGCACATTGAGGCAGCAACGACGAGGACGGCACAAGAGATCTTCTTCATGTCCATGATTGCAATAGCCGCCTAGACCTGCCTTGGATATGAAGAAAGGGTTTTTATTTGTTGTTTTTGAACCTCTTTATTTTATTTTTTCTTTATTTTTTTGCCTTTTTTTTGCCGGTCTGAAGAATATGGTGACGGTGAGCAGGAATTTATAGGAAGCATTTGTGGCTATGATTAGATTGTTTAAGAAACGGTTAAGTTAGTTGAACAAAGATCATAACATAATATTTTCAATGGTGGTGTAGAATTGCAATAGGAGGCCAGTTGGGTTGGTGTTATTTTTCTACCACTTCATTTTTGTGGTGCAAAATTCTTTGATGATAGATGGAAGGCTTCTCATGGAACCAGAGATAATGAAGGAATGACAATAGTATAAGTGTTGGAGAACTAATCTTTCATAGTTGGAGAGCGCCCTTGAAAGTTGAAAATTTCTGTTCTTTTATCATTATTTACTAACTTTGATGATTTGGAAAGAATCTAATCTTTGAAGATTTTGCTAATAACTTCGACTCATGAAACTCATTGAAAAAATTTATAATCACTTACAGAAGACAATTTGCCTTAATTTTTATTTCAAAATTAAAAATTAGATTTTCATAATAGAAATATTAAACTTGGTCTAAACGAAAATTACTCGGCGATAAAATTTCTTTTAATGGTATTAGCTAGAGTCATTCTCATAATTGAGAGATTGTAATTTTAAATCTTAATCAAAGCTTAATTTACTAGAAAAATAAATATTACTCAATTTATCCTTCATTTCAATTTGCACTGCTAAAATCACCTAACATCATAGAAAAAGAAAACAAAGTTTACGTACTTCTATTATTTACTTACTTCTATCATTTGAAATCTGCATAATTTATTGGGCATTGCATAGGAATACCTAAATATCAATAACTAAAGACAAAATTATCATCGCCAACTTCCTTTTCCAAAAAACAGAATCCAAACAAATATTCCCAAAAATACATTCAATGTTTCTTTCCTTAAGCTGCTTGATTCTTCAAAATTGCGAAATAACTTATTTTAGACAAAATAGAATCAAGATCATCCATGTATCTTCATGAATCAAATCAATAAAGTGCATTTAAATTTGATCTTCAAACTGCTGCTCAATCTCATTATCCTTTTTTCATCTAAAAATAAATAAAACATATTTAAATTTATTTTTTCACCTTCTTCTCAAGCTCATTTACAATTTTTTACCAAGTTAATAAAAAAAACATAACTTCAAAATTAATCGTCTAGCTGCATCTCAAGCTCATTGACGATAATTCATCGATCAAATCAATACACAGAGTTCCAAACTTCTTCTTTCAACCGTTTCTTATTCAAGTTTCTTCTTATTAACATATGCAATATGATTTTTAATATTTATTTTATTATTTAGAATAAAAAATCATGAGTTTTGATAAATTATGGATGAAAATAGTTAAAAATAAACTTATTTAAGCTTCTTCGTCCAATCGCTTCATATTCAAAGTTTCTTCTTATTAATAGATTCAATATGATTTTTAATGCTTATTTTATTATTTAGAATACAAAATTATGAATTTTGATATATTATGGATAAAAAACAGTTAATAATGAACATATTTGAGTTTCTTCTTCCAGCCGCTTCTTATTCAAGTTTCTTCTTATTAACAGATTCAATATGATTTTAATGCTTATTTTATTATTTAGAATAAAAAATCATAAGTTTTGATATATTATTAATGAAAAATAGTTAAAAATGAACGTATTTGAGCTTAAAACCAATCATAAAAAAGAAAAAAAATTAAGTTACTAGAAATTGAAGGCGATTACTTTTAATTTATGAATATAGCTTGCAGAAAAATATTTATTTTAGTTTTATTTTAGATTTAGTTTTAGTTTATGAAACCATTGATAAAATAAAAAATAATAATAATTAGAACATAGACATCATCTTCAACTTCTAATAAACACGATTTTCTTTAAAACAACATCAAGTAAAAAATAATTATACACAATAAAATATTTACTTTTATTTTATTTAATTTTATCTTAGGTTTATCAGTTCAAAATTTTTAAAATTTAATTAAAGAAAACAGTTTGCAAAACAATTTTTTATTTTAATTTTATTTTAGGTTTACTTTTAGTTTATGAATCTATCAATAAAACAAAAATAAGAAGAAAAACAGTTAGAACGTATACATCATTTTTAACCTTTAACAAATATGATTTTTTTTATAACTACATAAAAAAATATTTATACATAGTAAAATATTTATTTTTATTTTATTTACTTTTATTTTAGATTTATTAGTTCAAAATTTTTAAAAATTAAGAACATAAAATAGTTTGCAAGAAAATATTTATTTTAGTTTTATTTTAAGTTTACTTTTAGTTTATGAAACAATTGATAATACAAAAGAAGAAGAAAAATAATTGAAACGTAGGTATCATTTTCAACCATTAACAACCAAGATATTCTCTCTTTTTATAATTGATTTTTTAACTAAAAAATATTTATTTGTTAATTATTTTTTATTTAAAATGCATAAAACTCATGTTTTTTTTATTATAAATAACAATAACAATAAAAATAACTATTAAGTCTTAGAAAAGAAAAATAAAAACTTGTATGCATCTCCATTTTCTTACTATTTTTTAAAGAGAGAAAAAAAGAAAAAAGATTTCCTTTGTATTATTCTTCTTCATTTTCAATGCAATGGTGGTGGTGATGGTAGTCGTCGTCGCTCTTATTGTCTTCATCTTCTTTTTTTTTTTCTTTTTTTTAGAGAGAGAGTGTGTTTTCTTCTTCTTCTTCTTTTTCGTTCTTCCTTTTCTTCTTCTTTTTTTTTTCACATAAAAACTAAACAAAAAAAAGGTAGAAAAGGAAAATTCAAAGTATAAAATTGTCTTTTTAGCAAATTATGATATATATATATATATATATATATATATATATATATATATATATATATATATATTTAAAGAGGGTGTAGGGATTACTTCCTCTAATTTATTAAACTCATGGATATATTTTTTTAATCTATTGGAAAGCCTAATATGTTGTGTGTTAGTATTTCCTAACTTAAATCAGATGCTATCTGACTTTAGTAATGTATATAGAAATTTTAACTTAAGAGAGGTCAAATAAAAATTATTTACAAGGTACAAATAATTATCATTTCTATTAATAACCTATTTTACATAAATCAATAAGCTATAATTATTAAAATTATGATAATTTTGTTCTATTTTTTGTATTAAAAATTGATGCATAATGCTTTCATTATCAATATTTCCTCTAATTTATTAAACTCATGGACATTTTTTTAATCTATTGGAAAGCCTAATAGGTTGTGTGTTAGTGTTTCGTAACTTAAATCAGATGCTATTTGACTTTAGTGATCGATAGAGAAATTTTAACTTAAGAGAGGTCAAATAAAAATTATTTATAGAGTACAAATAATTATCATTTCTATTAATAACCTATTTTACATGAATCAATATGCTATAATTATTAAATTACGATAATTTTGTTCTATTTTTTGTATTAAAAAATTGATGCATAATGTTTTCATAATCTATATTTGCAAATGCATTACGTTCAACTAAAAAATCATCCAATAGTTCATTGCATTTAATTACGTAATGAGCTTTTAATAATATTTACTGCAAAAAAAATTCTCCTAATATAATGTTTCTTCTAAATGTATAATATAAAATAAAATCTGAATATGATTATTTTGATCATTGGTACATCACTACCAAAAAAGAAATTACAGTTAGAAACCGACTTTTTCATTGCTAAACTTAAAAAAATTCATTGCTAATTTTAATTAGCAATGAATTTATTTTGTCTCTATTTCACTTCTTGCTAAAAAAATTAGCCAGAAATTTGAAAATCCATTACTAATTTAGTAACAAATTAACAATGATAGAATCCATAACTAAATTAGGAACGAATTCACCAATGCTAAATTAGCAATGGATTATAGCCCAGTGCTAATTCAGCAATGGATGTCAATTTGTTGCTAAATTAGCAACATATTGGAATCTGTTGCTCCTTTGTTAAATTAGCAATGTACTTAAATTTTGTTGCTAGTCCCTTTTTAATTTTAGAAACTAAAATTATTAAACTATTGCTAAATATTTCATAGCTAGTGACCAATAATGTAATTAACTAATTTATAACTAATTGCAATCCATTATAGAAAAAGTAGATATCTAATTTTATTATTGGATAAAATCCCTATAAAAGTATCATGGCTTAAAAAGAAAAGGGAAAATAATAATCTATACATAGAATATAAGTCTAATTCATCATACAAAAGGTACAAGTATATAAAAAAGAAATGCAATATATAATTTCAGCTCAAATCTTCTGTAGTGTCAAAGTCACCTATAGAAGTATCTTCCTGAAGAGTTGAACTTTGAAAGGTATAAACTATCTCTACACGCATCTTTCTCATTTATTGCTGCATAGACCTTATCTGTTGTTGCTCCATCTATAACTGTTGTACAGTAACTATGTCCCTCAATCTACTATATTTCTTTTTATTTGTGATATATTTTAAAATTTTGTAGGTCAAATAATGTGAAATCAAGAAATATTTGGATGGTTTTGATATATATATATATATATATATATATATATATATATATATATATATATATATATATATATATATATATTACAAGTAGTTTCATTTTAATTTATAGTTGAATTCATAGTATTGAATTAAGATCTTGTTTGAAATAAATCATTCGAAAGAAAAAAAAAAAGAAAATTATTTCTATCAATACAACTATTTTAGTAAGAAATTTTGTTTTTGTTTAGAGTAAATTTTAAATTGATAAAATCATTAATAGAAATCTCTAATTTTCTCATCATTAAATGAAAGAATTGAAAACACAAAAACATATTAAAATAAAATCTAATATATTTAAATTCTGTTGAAATTTGAGTTTTCAAATAATTTCATAATAACTATTGTTCGGTTTCCTAATTTTGTAGGAGAAAGTTCGTTTGGAGATAGGTTTGATTCTTGAAGACATTAAACGGCTTGCTAGAGAGTGTGGGGTACAAGATTTTCTATGGGTTCAACGTGCTGCTAATATCACTGCAGATACCTTGACAAAGTTTGGTTTGGATTGTGATTCTGAGTTTGTGTGGTTGGAGGATGAAGGTTCGGAATGATTTCATAACCTTGATTTATCTTAACTTGTTCTTGGCTTGTAATTGTGCTTATGGTTGGTGTACTCTTTTTTCCTTTAGAGAATTTTTTCCTTTGGATTTTACCCCTTAAGGTTTTTAATGAGACGTCCGTTTTTTATATTCTTGGCCAAGTGAATGAAGTATTATCCTTCTAGAAAAAAATTATTGCTTGGTTTCCTAATTTTTAGGAGGAGTTTACCCGTCCATTTTAATAATCATAAAGGGAAAAAAAATATCAAATCTGGTAAAAAAAAAAAAAAAAAGAATGGTTGTTACATAAAATTAATGGTACACAAATCTTGTATTAAAATCATTAACACCGGCCGCCTTCTTTGTATACCTCTAGTAGTTTGAATAAAAACCTGTTGAATTAATTGCTATTTAAACGAATGTATTCAAATTACTATTATAATTTTAAAAGTTTTGAAATTCTAAAATGACAATTGAATCCAACGTCACTTATTTGGGATAATTGATGGATATAGCTGATAATTGTTAACTGATAGCTAGTAGCTAATAATGATTTGATATTTAAGTGTTTA